>JASGXE010014560.1:0-24685 GCA_030068105.1 Sinentomon sp. SZTP_YWyxl | reverse complement strand
AGTGTGGTTGGTGTACATATTTATACATCTGTGACATGGTGTTTCAATATTCGGCTGTGTTGATGGGCTTTTGCATTTGTTTTCAAAAAATAAAACTTTAAATCAGGTTGTCAAAAAGGTACAGGGAGCTTCTGCAAGCGGGCACAAGCCCCGCAGGATGATATCAAGAAAAAATGGCATCGATCGAACACACCAAGTCTGAGATGATATCGACAGACCGAGGCTGCGGTTTCGCCCGTCACTGCTGCCGCGGACGAAACCTCGACCTCGGTGTGTTCGGTATCGTCCTGCCAATCACTGAAAAACACCAACTGAACTCGCAAAGCAGATTGAAAATTGATGTGGTGGGAATCTGGTCAAGCTTCAATTCTCCTGCTGGCAATCATGTGCGGCGTTAGTGTTCGTAAATTCCCGGGAATTTATTTTCGAGGGAATATTCCCGGGAATATTCCGGGAATATTCCTTTTTCGGGAATTTTGGGAACAAACGAAAATTCCCGGGAATTTTGGGAATATTCCCGGGAATATTCCCTCATTGGGAATTTTGGGAATATTCCCTGGAATTTTGGGAATATTCCCGGGAATTTTGGGAATATTCCTGGGAATTTTGGGAATATTCCCGGGAATTTTGGGAATATTCCCGGGTTTTTTGGTAATATTCCTGGAAATTTTTGGATCATTCCCAGAAATTTTGGGAATATTCAAATTTTGAAAATATCACCGGGAATTTTTGGTATATTCACATGTAGGTACTTTATGATTTTCCTGTGGGAACTTCAACTTTTTCAAACTCAAGTAGGCCTAGTTCGTGGTTGTTGAACAAGATTATCACATTTTGCCAGTTTCCATATGAGTCATTTCACCATCATCGCCAGACCAGATACAGGCTGGCGTGAAAAGCAAAATGCACAAAAGCAGCAAAATGTTGATAATTAAGAGGTTAAAGACAGCCGGGCTGTGAATTCTGTGGTGTATCATTTTCTGGGTAATCAATTATGATGCGAAAGGGTGAATCTATGGCGGCGTATTTTCAGAGTACCTAAATTTTGGGAGATTTTTAAACCCGGTTATTCCTGGCCTGTTTGCGAATGGCTTTTTTAAATTCCAATTTTCCTTTCTTTCGAACTAATTTTCTATTCGAAAAATCATACTTCACATTTAGGTAGGTACCTACTTAGCAGAGATCGTTCAACAGTGAGAAGTTTTGATCTCTTGAAATCATCGTGTGGGGCTGCTCCCGACTCAGAGACTTGTTGGTAAAAATTTATAAACATTTGCTCCTTCTTGACGAGCATGATGGCATGATGAGTTCGTGACTGCAGGCTCATGTCTGGTTTTGGTAGCTTTTACTGATGAAATCTTGTGTTGAAATTGCCTGCCGACTGCTCGCGTTGGAACTGCTTGGGCTGACTGGGTCTAACCTGCACACCAAAAAATACAAAGGGAAGTTGTAGGTACCAACACGCTTTGGGCCAACAAAAAGAATTTGTTCCAATTTTTCATTTTTTTTCAAAGTGACAAAGATTATGTTTTAATTTTAAAATGTCTGCTGGCAACCTACATGTAGAATGTGGAATTAGTGCTGCAAAGATGTGTGGATATTGCACAATGTTCAACAGTCGTAAAGAAGTAGATGGAAGTTGGTTTTTTTTCTCTTGGGGTAATCTAGGGTAAGATTTCACCAGATTTATGGCAAAAACATTGCTACCCACACATTCACAGCCTTGGGTTGAACGTAGACAAGCAAAAGGAGCAAAACGGCTCAATGGAGAGAGCAAGCCCACAACAATTAAATTTTAGGAGAGCAGCCATCCTCACCCCTTCACAGCAGAAAATACACTTATCAAAGTCCAACCCCTTAGGTAGGTACGCCTTTTATGCCCAACGCTGGCTGCCCTGGAAACAAAAAGTCAAAGGACTCGCGATTACCTAGGGAGGTATAATTTTTAATGTGAAATATTCAAATGCAAGAATTTTGCTGGAAATTTTGAATGAAAATTCCCGGGAATTTTGGGAATATTCCCAGGAATTTTGGAATATTCCCGGGAATATTCCCTTAGAAACTTTTCAAAGTCAAAAACAGTCAGAAAAATCAATATGAGATTGGAAATATTCCCGGGAATTTTCATTGAAAATTCCCGGGAATTTTGGGAATATTCCCTCGGGAACTTTCCCAGAGGGGCGGGAATATTCCGGGAATATTCCCGGGAATTTTGGGAATATTTCCGGGAATATTCCCTCACTCTGAACACTATGCGGCGTGCACCAAAATGGAGAAGACAGCCACATTGGCCAATCCATCCCTCGCAAAAATGGTTCAAAACAATCCAAAATTGGACCAAAATGAATTCTGAAATCACATAAGGGTAACAGTTCCAAAGACCGTTTCTCTACCGCCTCATCACCGCCCCAGCCGCCTCCTCCGCCTCATCCGATTTGGCGGACCATGCTGAGGCGGATGAAGAGGTTGAGGTGGAGTAGGCGGTTGAAGCGGAGGAGGCGGCTGAGACGGGGATGAGGTGATAGACAGGTCTTTGGAACTGCTACCCACATAAGTTCTCACTCTTTTGGGGCTCCTAGTCCCCTTGACCTGCCCTGAGGGACTCTGCTTCTTGGAACCCTGCTGGGGCTCTGCCCAAGACCCCAACGTCAGGGGAACTCTGTCTCCCAGACCCCTAGCTCTGGGCATTGCCCCTTAAAACACCGTTGGGGTCCCGCCACAGACCCCAATCTGAGCAACCCCAGTTCCACTGCAGTCGATTGACTGATGGGTGTCCGCAGTGTTTTTTCTGCCTTTCTTTTTGGATGACTTTTTCGTGTTTTTCGTTGCGTGCTGGACAGGGTTACACAATTCTTTTGAGATTGGTCCAAAGCAATGTCAGATTTACTGAGACCACCGACTGATGCTCTCCAAAGCAATGTCAGCGCTGAATCCCGCCTTAACGCATGCAAAAATTGAAAACATGTTTTCTCGAGAATGCGTCCACCGATAGTCCCCATTTTCGAACTCATCCGAGCTATGGTGAACACGAACCTGCCTGCAAATTTTGGCCTCGATTGGTTCATTTTCAGAGAAGCTAGAGTGCGAACAAGAATGCTTTTTCGAATCCCAGAGAAGGCTCGCTTCGCTCGCCAATTATTCTTGAATGCATTATGCTTCTACAGTGCAGAAACAAAACAAAACATGATAAAAATCATCCCATGGGTTGGTGGGTCAATATCCTACAGACCTGTTTGGTGCCTGCCGGAGGAGGGCGCAGTCATTCTCATAGCCACCGTGATCATTGTGCATTCCAGCGTGAACAACACATCCAACAGGAACGTCCACATCGTTGGAACAGAGACGTTGGAGATAGTCAACAACTTGACTGCCAGAAGACTAGGAAAAAAGAAAGAAGAAAAATTGATCTGGACATTCATGGGTTGGAGGTTCTAAACTTTTCTAAAAAAAAAAAAAAAAACAGCACAATGCCACATCTTGATCCTTCTGCAATCTTTCTTTCTGTGCTCACTTCCTCCCTGACCCTTTCCTCATTCGGACGAACACGTCAAATTTCAACATCAAATTTCAACGTCAACTTTCAACTTCAAATTTCAACGTGAAACAGTCTGCTGTCGGGCACTATTGAGCGCCCAACGCAAATCACTTAATAATCAAAAATGTGAAATTTGATTGTACGGTTTTTAGATCTAAATATTTCCAAGATTTATTGGTTGGATGGGTAAAATTGACGCTGGTTCCAAAATTGCATGTTCGCAAGCGTAAAAAGTCCTGATATTCCTGATGCGAATCCTAAAATCCAGTATTTTGCATATTCTGTGCATATGCGCGTATCCTGCTTTTTCGTCAAAGGACCTCGCACCCATTTCTTTACTTCGTTCCGTACCACCAACAGTCCTTTTGTGCTTTGAAATAGGTGTTCCTTTGCAAAAATGATGCCATTGTGGTTTCTTCCAACTCATCAAGCCAAAGGTAACATGACGTGATTTTGTCAAATCCTGACACGAATGGGTACCTTTACAAAATAGCACTGCTGTATGCACAGTCTCCATGGTGTAAAATTTCCAGTCCTTGACAGCGTGCATTTTGGCACCCGCCGATTAGTTTGTTGGTGACATCCTTCACGTCCAAAACTGACCTTGAGCTGCAGCTTGGTGTAGGATGACATGTCGATGACCCCGACGTGATCTCGGCATGCTGCATGCTCCTCTTGAAGCAGGTCGAAGAAGACGGGCTTATGGAAACGAGGAGGGGGCATCACAAAAGGAGAACCGGCTGAAAGATACGCAATAAATTAACATCAATTAGACATTGGCGAGTTGGAATACCTAAAAAAAGTTGCACGACGTCGTAGGTCAGCTGACACTGTCTCCTCTGTTTCCAGTTTTGCAAACATGTTTCGGGACGTCACGCTCCCACAATCAGTGTGGGCGACTGAGCAGATGTGAGCAAGAGAGGCAAAGTTTTAAGTTCCTATTGTTGTATTTAAAGCTTTAAGTCCAGCGATATTGCCCGCAAGAAAAAGCTAGTGTCTGGCATTTTGAATAGTAGGTACCTACACGAACTTTATTTTAAAAAAATGAAAAAACCCATTCCAACTCAAAACACCAACAACTTCAGCCTGAGAAGCAGCGGTCAATTTGGGTCAATAAAAATTGAATAGCTGGTGGTAGATCATTCATAATCGACTTTAGAGAACGGACCTGCAAAATCCTTCACGAGGCAAGAGTGGTACATTCCTAATTTGTCAAGAGAAAAACAGTTGCGGAAAAATTCAGCAAACCTCATTTGTACAAAAAGGGAGAAGGGAAAGTGTAAAAAAACCAACTTCTCTCTGGGTCGAAGTAGACGGCTCTCTCGAATCCCATCCTTGCTCCAAAAATGGCACCATACGATTCAAGCTCACTGTGGAGTGGTGAGCACCTCACTCCACGTGCGTGACGATATTCCGACTGGAGAGGAGGAATCAGCAGCTGGTAATGTCTGGGTGGGAGAAGAAGAGCGGGAATGCAGTCAATGGCTCATTTAAATTAATTTATTGTGCACTCTCTTCTTTTATTTTTTTGTTGAGGGGAAACGCATGCCTCCAGCCCGAAAGCCATATAAGAAACCTCCCCCCTTGAAGCCCAATGAGCTGCAGGCCAAATAGAGAGAGGATGCTAAGGAATCATTCTGGGAAAACCTTTTACCACATCCTCCCATCCTATCTAGTTTCTACCACACGCCGACTGCAATGGCTTGTGCCACTGACAAGCCATAGTTTATCATTTTCTTCTACGATCTAAGAGAGTTACATAGAAGAAAATGATAAAGGTTTACCGAGTTTACCTTTTTTTAACCCATCCACATCAACTGATTCAATTGCATTGACTGGCCCCTAGTGCCACTTAGCCCAACAACAAAAAAAGCATGTTTAAAAATTTAGAATGACTTTCTCGTTTATTCAAATGGCATTGATTCTTCTACCCTGTTTACATCTGTTTTTTGATGATCATAAAAAAGTTAATGATATTCAAAATCACAAGTGCAAACGCTTTTTGTAATTTTTTCGTTAAATGACGTTCCGGAACATAATTTATTTTCCAGTTTTTATCATTAATTTTAAATGTGAACGCATAAAATTAATGATCATTAAGGGAACGTCATCAGGAAGATAATTTATTTTAATTATGTTCCGAACATAATTTATTTTAATGACGTTCAACACGTTTCGTGGTTTTGCGGTTGCTTTTGAGCACCTTTGAACGAACAGAAGCGCAAATTTGACAAATCATGCTGCTGAAATGTTGCTGGGAATTCACGGACACCATGTTCCAGAAGACTGAATAGCTTCAAATACCCACCAAAAATGAAAAACATTTTTATGGAATCTGAAATTTTTTGGAGCCGCTGCGTATCGAACCCGAGTCCTCTTGGTCTGTAGTCAAATGCTCAACCACTGAGCTATACCCCAAGCTAGAAATTCTCTTCTAAAAGAACGCTCATATTTCACTGTTGCTGTTTCTCAACGACATTTTCCAGGAGAACAGCAAGTGTTTTTTCAATGATGTTTGGCGAAAATACAAATATAAACGGGCCAAAATAAATGGTCATTAATCGACAGCTTCGATTAATGAGCTTCCTTTTAATGATCATGAAAAATTCAAATGTAAACACGGTATTAGCAAGGTGTGGAAGAAAATAAATGACGACTTAACGCTGTTCAGATATCCGAAGAAATTTGAGGCGTGAGGCGTGTTTCAGGGGTATCACACCTTCGTTAACGAGTTCATTAATTTGTCGACGAGAATACGATATCCCGAAACGTCACACCTCAAATCTCGTTCTTACTTTTTGTTCATCGCAAGTGGAAGTCAGGTGTAACCGCACAGAATCAACACCTGAAATGTACAGGACAAACTGCAAGTAACATCACGAGTTGCAGTCCCTAACCCTAACCGCATGGATTCCGACTCTTAAGATGGATTGGACAAGCGTCGAGTAACACCTCTCCTTCTCAGAAAATGATGGTTGTGCTTGAGATGAAATAAACTGTGCCTGGACAACAGGTGTGCCTTCTAATTAACCACAAACTGTAAAAAAATAAGATGAGAGTGTGTTCATCACCTCATGAATTCCAACAATTTTAACAACAGCTCGGCCAACAAAACAATGATCATAAAAAATGCGGTTAACCATCACTGACCGGCCCACAATCTCCCGACTCCTCTCCCTCAAGAACCTCTTGTTGTTGTGCAGATCTATGAATCTCCGGACGTCAAAAGGCAGGAGATCTGAACTTGGCTCCCCGTGGACAATCCACTCGGCAAGCGCCCTCCCCATACCACCAGCAACCTGGAGAGAGTTACCATTCATTCCTACTCCGACAAAGTAATTGTCAATCTAAAAAACGAAAAAAAAACTGAAATTACATTTCAAATTGTCATTTTAATGGCCTATGAAAAATAAAGCCAAGGGGAGTTAATGCTGACCACTTTGTCAAAGCAACTAACAAAAAACCAGGTGTTGGTAACTGTGTTGTTAACAAAAAACCAGGTGTTGGTAACTGTGTTGTTAACAAAAAACCAGGTGTCGGTAACTGTGTTGTTCCCCGAAACAACAACATTTCATCAGGCACTTGGTTTTTGAACATTATGGTGCATGAAATGTATGTAAAAACTCCAATGAAAAATAATTGCAAAGCTAATGTGAAAACTGGGGCCTGCAAGTCCCCAACATTTTCCACGCCTTCTGTAACAAAAATATAGGCAAGGCCTTTGTTCTGCATGTTCTCGCAAACTCCAGGTGGGCAAAATATCTGAGAGGTGATCAGATATGTGATCACTGATAGAACTTGAAGAGAACTTCATAATTAGACGATTAAACGAACAATGAAATTGACATTCCATTGCTTCCTTTCTTCAAGGGAAGCACGAGTGTTTCAATGAGTTCTCAAACTGGGCCAACATCTGGACAGTCATCACTCGTCATACCCAACGGAAACTGTCCTTACTGTTCACCTAAACACAAACCCTCTGAAAAGTAAGGACCCACCCCATCACAACACTGTCTGGCCTCGAGCCATTGTCCGAATTGGGACTCAGGCAAACTAGCAGCCTAACACAAAACCCACTAAACAAGATACCTGACAAGAGTGTTACCACATAGCCAAATTTGCACACCAGGCCAAGTTGCTGTCCTGACAGGTTCATGGAATGCGTCCCCTCAACAAACACATCGACTGCTCATTCCACCGGCACCTGACGATGGGAGCATGACACCACGAAACAGGTCATGCTTAGAAGAAAGGAAAGAGTGGAGAAGATTCAATTAAAAGTTCATTTAATCATCCCATCCACTGAAGCACTAGCTGGATTTTTGCTCACGTTAGGTACTTTGGTCATCAATTTACGTCGGACCCGTTGCTAACCCTTATCCTATCCATCTATGAGAGTTTACATGCATCACAGCACAAGCCGGTCGTGCAAGAGCCAAGAAAATTCCTTCGGTCAAAGTGCTTCCATGCAATTGGAATTCGGACAGAGGCCAACAGTATAAAACCATCCACTGACTGACCTCTGGGGTTTCCCCAAGAATCCATCTTCCATCCGGGGTGAAGTTATCCGGTGAGTTCTTCAGCTCAAATTGGTTAATCACACTCGCAAGTCCAGGTAAAAGCTCGAGTGCACGATCTCTTTGTGGTTCTAGGGGTAAGAAGGGAAGGAAACAATGAGGCTTGGTCCAGCTGAACGGGGAGTTGGTAAAGACCAACAAAAGAGATTTTTGAACAAGTCAAGGGGACATCTTTAAATTTTTGCAGTCCATACAGATCACGAAACCATGGAGCAACATTCATGAGCAATAAGCCTCTGTGTGCAACAAACAATGAGTGATTTTCGGATGAACATTGCAAGCATAAATCAGTTTTGCAATATTTTTTATGTTGCTATTGTCACATTTTTCAGATCCAGATTGTGTAGTGGGCATATTCCGCAAGCACATCCAGCAATTTGAAGGAAGCATGGCACCCAAGTCCACTGATATGAAATTGCAAAAAAAACTGAAATGCACTCGGCTGGGGTTGTCAAAAGAGTTCTGAATGACCATTTATATCTGGCTAATTTTGAGTAACACCTTGCCTGGAAATACCTATGTATACGTACTTTGCAGGTCTCTCAAGAGTATGGTCATAAGCCTTGTTCAGATCAGAGTCTTTGGGAGATCGGAGTAAAAGGCTCTCCCTCTCCCTCACGGAATCCACTGTTCATGCCTCAAGCCCTGCACAATAAGTTCAGAAAATAAGCAAACCATGAAAAGCAAAATCCATTGACAAATAAATATAATAAATGGTAAAGTTAGTCCTGTGGGGGGACAGTATTTCCCATCCCCTTCGGTCACGGAAGATTTAAATTCACTCAAAATTGAAAAAAGGTTGTTTTATTGCCGGGACACAATTTCCCGCAAGATAGGAAATATATACTTCAACCAACATACAGGATATTCCACATCTTCACTCTTTGATCAAATTAACGAACGGGGCTAAAAAGAAATTCGGAAAATTCAACTTAAGTCTGTCTTGTTAGGACAGGTCAGGTAAGGTTGGGTAAGAGGCAAGGTTAGATTCTGTTATGTGATACATAAAATAGAATTGAATAAACACAAATTAAGGTGTGTGATGGCTCTAACCAAACCTAACCAAGTTGACCTGACCGACTAAGTTGAATTTTCCGAATTTTTTTTAGCACCGTTCGTTAATTTGATCAAGAGTGACCTATAGGCCCATGTGGAATACCCTGTGCGTTGGTTCAGGTATATTTCATGCCTTGCGGGAAATTGTGTCCCCCGCAATAAAACACAACCTTTTTTCGTTTTTGAGTGAATTTTGGGAGACAGTATGTACTGCCCCCCTCACAGGATTAACCCCAAAATAAAAGATGCAGAAACAAAAACACATATACCTACCTGGCCACCTGAAATTATTGTTTCAAAATTTTCAGCTATCAACATAATCTTAAATCATCCCAAGCACAAATATTACTTGCTGAAATGTTCCCAAACACAAACACTAGCTCACTGAAATGTCCCCAAGCACTAACCCTTATTCACTGAAACACTCCCAATCACAAATACTTAGGTGGGTGAGTACTTTCTGAAATGTTCCCATTCCCAAACAAAAACAGTAGGTACCTATTCACTGAAATGCTCCCAGGCACAAACACTTACGTGCCTAATCATCCCAAGCACAAGCACTTGGCTATGTACTCACTGGAATGCACCTAAAACAAACACAAACACTTACTCACTGAAATGCTCCCAGTCTGGTTTCACTTGGTCCCTCCAGTCGGGTGGTATGACCTTATGGAAAGCTGGTTTGGACTCCTTCTCAAAGCCACCAATCATTATGCCACCCTTGTAGCTTCTGATGAAGACGTGGGAATCGTAGTCTCTGATCACAGGCCACTGGGTCAGGAAGGGCACTGAACGCTGGACCGAGAAGAAAGAAGTGCTCGACCGGATGAACTGGGATTCGGACCGTTGGATGCGTGATCTGACCGAGCTGCCAAGCCCACTGCAAAATGAAAATGATACAATTCATTGAGTCGACTCTGCATCCAAGTATGATTAAACTTAGGCTTAGGCCTCTTGCAGGAGGAATTTTGTCTGTAGTGAAGGGCAGGCACCCTATCCAGATGTGATGCAAAATTTTCTGATGAGGCTGACACAAAATTAGAAAATGCTCTTGATAGGCCTAATAATTTTACTTCCACTATAATTTGGAAAATCTTAACACAAGAATCTGCAGAGGTAGTGCCTACCTAATCTGCAGAGACATTAAGAAACTTTAGGGTAAAAATTTGAGGTTGGAGTTCAATACACTGATTGTTTGCCTTTAGACAACTTTGACTTTTGGGGGTCAATTTCAATTTCCCATCCTTGCCTTTCCTCACCCGACCCCAAAAATTTTCTTCGGCGCAAAAAAAGCCTCACATTTGATTTGAACCATGGATCTGCATGTCAATTATACACAATCAATTGCTTTGCATCATGAAACTTGCTGGGTTGGAAGGTCATGGAAATTGCAATTAATTTCGCACTGAGAAACATTCCAATGCCAACCAAAAATAAATAGAAATAGGTCATAGTCTCTCACCATTCCCGCACAGTTGACAAAATATTCACAGTCGACTTGGCCCTGGTTTGTCAGCACTCCACTGATACGGCCTTCCTTCGAAAGAATGTTATCAACTTTGACCCCTTCAAAATATTTCACACCTGAAATGGATAATAAAACATTGCACGACAACAATTGTTTTTGGGTGGCCACTGCAATAAAGGTGAAACCCGAACATTTTTTCTTTCTTTCCATTTTTTTCAAATGCTCTCGCTAGTTGCTAACAACTGAGATGTTTTCTGAGCATTAAGGTCCAACAACAAGTGAAATCGATTGGGAAATGGCGCAAAAGAGCAGATTTAATTATTCATGAAGTAAACCCGCCCTTTGCATTTTCAGTGAAAATCATAAAAATTGCACTAATAGGTACCTACATCCATTAATAATTTCACCAACATACCCTCTCTTTCTTGTAGTTTTGTTTCAAGGCCAAAAAAGACTTTCGAACAGCAAGTAATTAATGAACACCTCTAAAAATGAGATATTTAGTCATTTTGAGGGTGAAAAAGCAGTAGTGTAATGGAGGCCACTCCCATACGTGAATAGGTACCTATGGTCTGCGAATAGGTACCTATGGTCTGCGAAATACGACGGCAAACACATATATCCTGAATGGAAAATTGATCATGCTTTTGCTTTGAGCACATGAGCTGCCCAGTATAAGACCAATATAAGGGTGCATGGGCAGAGTATAGTTTGGCAAATGTTTACCGTCACACCTGTGCGAAAACGGTGAAAATTGAATAGTACCTACAGCTTCTTTATGCAAAGTAGTGTGCTCTGACAGGAGCTCCAATTCTCATGCCTTCTGCCAATACCTTGAATGACACTTTCACTCTCAAAACCATGAATAAAATTTTCACTGAGTTCTGTTCCTTCACGCAACCCCTTTTAGAGTTCGGCATCTAAGACTCGGCCCTCTTCTGGCTTTGTATCTACTCCCTGGATCTATTCCGACCCTGCTCATGCAGACCACGAGCACAGAATCACAGCCAACACTGTCGGGAGAGGGGTGATTAAAATAAAACTCACCATTCTGCATTGCCAGATGAGCAAGAGTACGACAGATGATTTCAGGGTCAGCAACAGCATCATCAGGTATCCACACACCACCAGACAGACCATCAGTGTTCATTGGAGGAAATGCACGCTTCAAACCACCCTCATCGAGGAGCTAAAATTAGGTTTTTGGACGAAAGAAAACTGCAAGTTAGGGAAGTTAGGCAACTGAACTCGAAAACTTCGCCCCCTCTGAGATCTTGTATCATGACGACTCTGTATCCTTGACACGTTTACATGTTGGGTGTTTAATAGGTATGCTAATCACAACTCAGTTGACAGATACCCAACACACCATCACTAAAGTTTGGTCAAATGCCAGTGTATGTCAAATGAAAATAACCCCTGGGCAGGGGTCTTTTTCAAGTCCGATGATGCGATATGATAACTGCCGCTTGGTGTTGTGCACCTGGTGCAGTTCGAGGTCGAAACATCATCAGCATATCTTGACATCGATCCAGTTAGGTGCCTTAAACAAGGCACCTAACTATTTACCTACAGTGTTTGTGAAAGGATCATGGTGCCAAATTCAATTTGAAAAAAACCCCACACGCTGGAATGATTCAACATACCTCGCACTTCAACCCAGTTGGTAAGCTGTAGGAAACCGTCCTCGTGAGATCGATCAGCCGCTCCCGACATTGTGCCAACTCCAAACTTCCGCACTGCCGAAACCCTGCCAAAAGAAGCCATGAAAGAAGCAATGAGTGTAAGCATGGGAGCATTAGCATTCGGTGTTTGGCCCTAATTGCACATCTAAAGATGCCTAGATACCTAACAAGCGGAGAGAACCACTTTAGCTCGGCCATTTTTTCAACAAACAGAAAAACAGGTGAGTGGGTGTGTAACAATGTGGTAGAAGCAGAAAAGCTGGGCGAAAAGAAGGTGGCAGTCAGTCATTGCTCTCCTTCTCATAAATATGAAAAAAATGAGGCAGTGAGTCACTTTTGATGCAACTAAAAATCAACACAAAAAGTACCTAATAGAGGAAGTAGGATCCGAAACCAGGATTTCCCCATGTTGTGTAAAAATCCACTTACATGCAGTGTTCTTGGACTTGATAACAAGGTTCACGCAACTCATTCTTTGAAAAGAGGAAAGAGCAACTCATTCTTTCATCACATGCCTTGATCTTATTCTACTGCGGCTGCTGCATGGGGTAAGTTGCTTCTTGCCTCTTCGGTCTTCACTGCTGTTTTCTTTTGATCAATAATCATTCGTTAATTTTGTGATTGGTGAAAAATTGTCAATTTTGTGATTGGTGACAACAATAATTGTTTTCGATTTTTTCCCTTCTTCTAAAATGAAAATATACCTATAGGTACCTAAATTGTTTCGATGTGCTTCAAACATGAATAAAAACAAAAAATGCGGCAAAAATATATGTTCAGATGTTCAGATCGCCATGCAGCATTCTTGGTCGTCGCCGGTCCTTTGGTAAGTGGAATATTGTGGTGACACGAAGCATGCAACAAATAACCTCTCTCAAGTGGTCATGGGTGTCCCAGCATGAAAGAGGGGGACGAGACAAGACGAAACAAAAGACAGCACAAACATGTAAATTAAAGTAATAATAGTATTAGTAAAACACGGGGGAGGGAGGAGGGGGAGGGAAGAGGGGAGGGGGAGGAGGGGAGAAGGGGAGGGGAGGGGAGGGAGGGGAGGAGGGGGGTGCATCTGCTAAATCAACAGACACACGGGTTCCTTTTAATTGAAGTTATTTGTTAATACAAACAGCAGTTCAAAAAGAGATACAAATCAGACCTACCTCACTTTCCTAGCCTAGCCTAGCCTAGTGGCTCTCTTCGTTGTCTAACCTCCCGCCCATGCATCCTTCGCCGGGATGCCAAGGCTAAGGATTCATACAGAACCTAAGAGTGTCTCTATGATGCACCCATCATAATTGTCTCAGGCGTTGCCAATTCACCACCTTAGGTGGTTTGGCAACCATAACGGGTCATGCGACGGGAACGCGAAGCCACGGCATGCCCAAAATGCGGCAAAAATATATATTTCATTAAAATTTAGACCCTTAGAAAAAAAAAAAAAAGGAATCAAGGAAAGTCTGAAGCAAAAACTGGGAGGTACGATACCTAAGTCTATGTGCAAATGTGCAATTTTTTTGGCCTCCAATTTAAAAAAAAAATAATTAGAACATAAGCCGACTCCAACAGCACATTTAGACGCCCGTTAGAAGTGGAAGTGCAGCAGGTAAAAATAATTAGGCATATCTGCACTCAAATTTGTTAATTGGCCATCTACATTGGATCGCAACTGCTCATGACTGAAAGTAGGTGTGTCTGGTGGGCGGTGGCTGCTAAAATGGAACATAATACCCTTTTATGAATATGACAATGTGGCAGGTAGATGAGCAAATGGTTGCAATCAGATTGCCCAGGCCAATTGGGTACGGCCTTCTATCAACAATGATAGTTTTTTAGAGAGAAACAATGTCAATCCTCTAACCCAAATCATATCCATCTTTCTGAAGATTCTTGTACAAATCTATGCTGTATGATACAAGAAGCCGTTCATGCAGAGGGCGAAGAAGAGCCAGCGTCCCCGATCCAAAACTGGATGTGCCGCTGGCAATCCTAGAAAAACAAACATATTAAAAATTCTAAAGAACTTTTTTCTAGAAAAGGTAGTAAGCCGAGGCCTTCATGAAAGGAATGTGCATAGTTCTGTTGCCCAGGCCAGGCCTAAGCCTCGGTAATAAATTTAGATACAGCCCGGGATATGCGCCTGGAAACTGCAGATAATTTATTTAAACAGGATGAGAGCCAGTCGAAAGCAAAAGCAGCTCACAAGTAGCACATTTAAACAGAAAAGCCAGCCGTCTCATTTTACCATGCAACATATTTTATGCATGCCGAATTTCCATTCCTAGCTCAGGGAAGCAGGCCTGAACATTGCAATGTCCAACAAAGCCACAAAGATCAAGAGCTCTCTGGGATTTCCAATGATCTTACCTAACTCTCCCCTGCACTGATGTACAAAAACAAAAATGGCAAGTTATGCCAAGCAATTTTTGCAGAATTTCGTAAAAGCTGCAATTGTCTCCGGTCCCTCTCAGACCCTGTTTTGGGTCAACTTTGTCAACTTGTTTTTGGAGCCCGTATCGCTGAACACATTAATTTTGCAAAGCATTCTCAGCTTTCATTTTCATGAAACTTGCTGATTGTGTGAACGAAGGTTGCTGAAAGCAGGTGGGTTGGTGTAAAGTTAGGTACCTAGGTAGCCAACCTAATCACAGCAGACGTAATGATTTTTCGCGATTCAACTATTCCAACCTTATCACAGGCAGATGTTATGATTCGCCGCGATTTAACTATCACTCGGGCAAAGAAACAATCACAACCGCAGAATCAAATTAATGTCTATCTGTTGATGCACATCGGTAGAAGGACAGAAGACCCGTTCGATAGAGGTGCATGTCAAAAGTACGTACCGTTTGTCTGCTGCACGAAAATGGCAGATGCGTTTTGACTGTTTTCACTTTCAGTGTCTGGTTTTCTTGCAGTGACTGTTTCATTTGGGATGCTTGGTGCACTGTCTTGAAAACCAACTTTTTGATTTGAAAAACGATTTCATTGCTGACGGCTAAAGCGCTGTCCATATCAACTTGCAGCTGGAAATTGTTTTTGATGGTGATAAATTTGCAGATTTCACTTAAGGGAAATGTACACAAACAAACATTATGGGAGGGCAAGGTGGCCACCAATGGTGGATGATCATCTGCTCCAAAAAGATGCTCATCACTGCCACCTTCCTTGTGAGCATGACATAAAATTCACACGGCCGCTTCCACACAGTGCAGTCAGCAAGGAAATCAGTATCACAACCTGTACAATGCGAATGCGGCATTTGTTCGGCATTGAAAGTTCCAGTGATTGCTTATTTTTCAACAACCGAAAAAAAACATTACTTGAAAGCACTTCTTATAAGATCAAATTGCTTCCCATTTTTCGCAAGCAGATCATTGTAAGGATTATTTGTGGACGTGGTCGACATGACCACTCCGCCCCCTTATTTAAGTCTTTAGGAGTTATCCCATTCTTTTCTTTAATCATCTTTCGCACTTGTTTGCTGGTCTTAAATCTTTTAAGTGGCAGTGTTCAAATTTCTGGTTTCATACTGAGCAGGTTCGATGATATTTACACTGCTTATTCTGTTGTTACTCGGGCCGGTAGTTGCAACAGGTTGTTAACAAAAAAAAAAACAAATAATAATTACGGGAAAATGGATCCAGGTTTCAGGTGGCCTTTTCTGTGGAACAGTTTGCCATCCGTGATAACCATGATCTCATTAAGAGGACTTTTTCTCAGACTCTTAGAGAGTATCTGTCAACAAATGAATTTTTTGAGCAATTACGAAAGCTTTTTTCCTATTCGTAGGCGCTTCAAAGCTTTATTAAGATAAGATTGTTCTTAGGGAGGTGGGCGAGTTAAATTAGTTTCAGGCCTTTGTAGACTACAGTATGGTCATGTTATCCTGAGCTCTAATCTTCAAATGTTGTTTCCCATATGCTAAGCAAGCAGAACGTGCACGAAGATATAGCTCGGGATGAAATGATCACGGTGTGGTATAGGCCTACACCACAAGTAGGTACGAACCAACTCTTTGCATGGGACCGTAACTGGTACCGAAAACTGGTCAACCACATTTATAAAGTGGCCGCTTTTGGAGGGGGCTGTGCCCTGGCTTTGCCAATTTCCCCTCCCCTTTTCCGAGCCTTTGTACCTGATTATGTTGCACTACTCATGTTCTTTGTTTCTTTCCCCTATCCAAAACTCACCTCTGTGGTGAGACTGTCATTATTTTCTAGGGAGCCGTATAAATCGGTTTGTGCTAATTATGTGCTTCGTGAATTTGGTATAAGTGCAAAATCGGCATACTTTTTGCTGCAATTGGCCTGCACTAATTCTACTGCTATTGATTGGATCATCCAATTGTCATCGGCTCAACTCATTGGTAAGTTTTGGATGGGAATTTTTTTCTTTGCTTTTTTTCCACTTGTGCTTTTTTCAGTTTTTCTGGAAATAAATTAAAAAAATTACTCGAAAGCAGCGTTGCAAACACTGAAAAGCGAAACAGTCACAGCAAGAAAAGGATCATCCAATTGTCATCGGCTCAACTCATTGGTAAGTTTTGGATGGGAATTTTTTTCTTTGCTTTTTTCCACTTGTGCTTTTTTCAGTTTTTCTGGAAATAAATTAAAAAAATTACTAGAAAGCAGCGTTGCAAACACTGAAAAGCGAAACAGTCACAGCAAGAAAGGGATCATCCAATTGTCATCGGCTCAACTCATTGGTAAGTTTTGGATGGGAATTTTTTTCTTTGCTTTTTTCCACTTGTGCTTTTTCAGTTTTTCTGGAAATAAATTAAAAAAATTACTCGAAAGCAGCGTTGCAAACACTGAAAAGCGAAACAGTCACAGCAAGAAAACCAGACACAACCCTCAAACCATTTTTTGCACAGACCGAGAGGAAAGAAGAGAGAACAATTACAATTTGAAGTGAAAAAACAATCAAAACGCATCAGCCATTCTCATGCAGCAGACAAACGACAGGTTCGTACTTTTAAAATGCACATCATATGTGAATGTGTACCTATTGAGACGTCCTGCAGCAAAAATGGCTTCATCTCAAGAGCTCAAGCTAGGTAGGTACATCTTTTTGAGCAATAACACGGATATTTCCTCCACCAGGGAGGTACGTACCTAACCGTGGTAGGTCTACCTGTAGGTATCTTTCAGCAGGCCTGTCATTTTCAGACCAAAATTGAGAAAAATCTTAAAACTGGCAAAGTTGCAATGCCGTGCTGGCTGCTGAAAAACTGATCGCAAAACTGCAAAGCCAATGTCTTGGATGTGGAAGCCAGAAAGGAGCCAGAAGTGAGATGATCACCAGAACATAAAATGATGTAGGTAGGCCTAAGGAAGAATGCTTCATGTGACAGAAAGCCAACGTTAATTCGGTACAAACAGCCATCTACGTTACGTAGCAGGCCTGTCATTAAGAAAACGACGAACCTGTTCTGATCAAATACGGCCACATCTTTCCAGCCAAGTTTGGTCAAATGAAAAGCGACACTGTTCCCGACTGCTCCTGCTCCACAAATGACGACCTGAATTCTCGATGGGATCTCCTCAT
Organism: Sinentomon sp. SZTP_YWyxl; assembly: GCA_030068105.1. Taxonomy (NCBI): domain Eukaryota; kingdom Metazoa; phylum Arthropoda; class Protura; order Sinentomata; family Sinentomidae; genus Sinentomon; species Sinentomon sp. SZTP_YWyxl. The sequence continues at coordinate 6,820 of JASGXE010014560.1, read as the reverse complement.
GCTGAGATGGTGTCCGCTGTACTTGGGTCAAGCATCTCACCGTCACGACACATGTGGGCCTAGGTGTTGTACGCTGGAAGAGCTTAGCCAGTCTTCCAAAACTGACATCAAGAATCTTGTTAGGCCTTCTAGAAATTATGCAAGTTCTCAGGAGATCGATAAGTATGATCATGTGATGACCTGACCCTTTTTGTACAATTATTGCCCGAGAGTTTGAAGTGACAAGATTCAAAAACAGGCTGTAGTGTGTGGGCCAGGAAGATAACACAGTCAGATACTGATATGAGTAGAGGGGCCCACCCAGGCCTAAATAAAATGTGTTCCTGCTTATTTCCTGGAAGAAAGAAATAAAACAATAGGAAATAGAACAGCTGAAATTCCAACAATTGACAACACCACATTAGAGTCAACCAAAGGGCAAAAGTTTCCTGAAAAAGTAGGTAATCATTGCTGGGTCCCTGCCAGTTCTTGGGCCCCACAAATCCGGATGCTGTTCCCTAAATTTCTTATACCTGGACAGGATACCTACCTACCCATTTTAGTAGGTTAGGGTTAGATAGAGGTTAGCCTATAGGTAGTTTGAAGGATGGTTGCACTACCTACAGGTAGGTACCTAGGTACCTTCTTTTCCACGGGGGTGACAATGTGTCCAATATCTTAAGGACGGGACACCCAATCTAAACTCCCCTCAGATGTGCGGGCCCTTAGAGATAGGCAGTAGGTAGGGTGAAGTGCCCTAATTCTGACACCTGCCTTAGTGGCTAGTGCCTTATTCCTTTGGATAATCCCAGGCCCGAGGAAGGTGCACAATTTTTGTCCTGCTGAAAGAGAATCAAAATCTGAAAAAAAAATCGAATCATGTTATGTAGGTAGGCCTATGTAAAATAAAAAAAGAAAAAAATCTGAAAATGGATAACAATTGGCACATTGCCTCACTCTGTCAAAACGTCTGCGAAACAAGTCCGCAAAAAAATGTGTGAATGATGCCAACCCTGTGGAAAATTGGATCCAGTGTGACTCCTGCTCAGATTGGGTTTCTATCGGGGCTTCTGGGCTCACTGTTTCCTTTGAGGATGCTATCAAGGTGCCATTCACCTGCAGGGTTTGCCAGCTTTCCTCTAAGGTTGCTCTGTTGAGAGAGGAGATGGTCGCATTGAGGGCCTTAGTGGGAAGCCTTCAAACATCTGTTTCCATTCCACCACCCTGCTCAATGGCTGCCCCTGACACCCCACCAGAGAGACGGTCGGGAAATACAACTCATGATGGTGGTGAGAGCAGTTCAGGAAACGGCACTTCTCTTTGTCATTCTCAGCCTTCAACTCATATCCAACCACCTTGTTCTGGGCCCGGACTTTCCTCAACTACTGCAGTTTTTTCCATTGGAACTTCCAATTTGAAGCATTTATACCCTTTTTCAACAATGTCAAGGACTGCGCAAGATTCACAAGGTGGAAAAATGGCCTTACCATAAAAGGTGTTTATCCATTCTTGCAAAGCTGTTTTACTGGCCTCGCTGGCCACAAACGAGTGTTGGTAAACTTAGTGATGGGTGAAATAGACATTTCTCGCAATCATGTTTCAGTTTCAGATATGGTTCTTTCATACACTAGGTCAATAAGTGACTTAAATGCTACCTTTAGTCTAGCATACCCAGGTGTTACCTTCGCACTGAATATTTGTTCAGTCCCTCCCAGGCCGCCCAACCCATCTTTGTCCAAAAAAATTACTGAGCTTATCGATGCTCTGGCTACCTGTTGTCAGAATTTGGTCAATGTGAACTTCCTCGATTTGCGCTACTTATATTCAGTCCGCTGCTTTGTCTTATGACGGCTTGCATTACTCCAAAGCAGGAGCTTTCAAGATTGCATCTGAGCTGGTGCGCTCTATGAACTCTTTTTTTAGCCTAAAGCCCCACCAGCATTGCCAGCTATCATGTTCTAAACCACATACCCTACAAAGTAGGCCTAATCCTACAATTCAAGGTATCGGATAGGGCTGGGCGAATCTTGATTCGATTCGAGGATTCGATTCGACAATTGCGAATCTTGCCAGATTCGATTCGAAAAGATGCGATTCGAAAAAGGTGGCAAGATTCGAACCAGGATTCGAGATTCGAAGGAAAGGATTCGATTCGAAATGATTCGATTCGGGATTTTGCGATGATTCGAAAAATATTCGAATCGATACTCAAATCTTTTAAAATTTCCAAATTGATCTACAGTCCCGCAGGTATGCCACAACCTGGAACCAAACAGTGCTTACAAGTGTCACTGAGCAATGCCCACAACAAAATTCATGTTTACTATCCTGTAGGACTGCGTGAATCTTGATTCGATTCGAGGAATCGATTCGAAAATCGCGAATCTGGCCAGATTCGATTCGAAAAGATTCGATTCGAGACATGCGGTGGGATTCGAATCAAGATTGGAGATTTGAAGAAAATGATTCGATTCGAAAGGATTCGCTTCGAAATTGGACAACTGATTCGGATTCGATTCGAGATTCGAACCTTAGGGATTCGATTTGCAGGATTCGATTCGAAAGCCGATTCGCACAGCCCTAGTATCGGATATGATTTTTCCCTTCTTCTTTTTAATGCCCGAAGTCTCTTCCCAAAGCGTTATGCCCTACGTCCTGTCCTCGACTCCGTCAATCCAGACTGTGTGGCAATTACTGAGACATGGCTTGACTACTCCTGCAATGAAAATGACCTTCTCCCTGACAAATACATCATATTCCGTCGGGATCGTTCTAGAACTGGTGGAGGTGTTCTCCTTGGGGTGAAGCCCAGTTTGCATCCAAGGCTCCTTTACTGCAGCAAGAGATGTGAATTTGTCATCGTATCATTGGAATATTCCTTCCCTCCAACTCTCATTCTTTTGCTTTATCGTCCCCAAGTCACCCCCTTGACTCTTTCTCTGCCATCTGTTCGGAGTTTTTTTGATGTCATCATTCATTTTTCTCGAATTCACCCTCTTGGAATCAATCCCCCTTTGTTTGTCCTGGGGGATTTTAACCTTCTTGATTCGAGGAAGGGTAGAAAGGATTTTACCCAGGGTAACGATTGGGACGAAATCGTCCCGCTGTTGCAGTAGATTCAAAAATTCCCTTCGTGTGTTGTTCTGGAATGAATTATACTTCCGCAATTTTCAAATTTCCCGCGCAAAATCCGGGACGTTTTCGACCCAATCGTTGGCGATGGTCCGCAGCCACTTTTTCCCGCCAAGACGCGAAGGTGAAAAAGTTCGTTTTTCGTTTTCTGTAAAATGTGTGATTTTCTTTTTGATCTGGAATTCCTCCCTGGCAGGTGAGTGAGGTACTCATAGTCGGGGATGCTGGGGAGAGGGTTCTGATACCCATTATTGAAAACCGCATTGTTTGGAAACAATTCGTTCGCCTGCAGCGGCACTGGCTGTGTCGCCGAATATGATATGCGAGAAAAAGGGAAAAGAAGATGGAGCGATTTGGTCTTTACAGAGCTGCTTGTTTGAGTTGTTTTCTTTTGTTTACGCTGAAGAGTATCACACAGATGTCGGCTGCGGGGAAGCCCCCTCAAACCCGCCCATCCTCCTCCCATCCCAGTCCACTCAGAAGAAGCAAAACTTGGCCAGACCGGGCCAGCCGACATGCATATTCATTTCAATTCGATCCGAACGAGAATGAGTTTTTGATGTTTCCAAAGGACGTGGAAGGGGGCAAGCATGGCGTGGCCATGGATGTATGTGTATAGATCAATGAGTATGGCTCTTGTTGCAGACAGCATGAACAGGAAATTGGGTTCAACGTTGAAATGACAGAACCATCGGGCGCAGAAACACAGCGAATGAATTTTGAATGCATTTGGAACTCGGGACTGGAAAAGCAGCTGGCAATTTTGTTGTCCTTGAGGCCTGTTGGTTTTGTTTTTGTGCAGTCGTGAAGAGCGATTTGAATCCAGAGGGCAAGCCATGAGTGGCATTTATTTGAATACAGAGGGCAAGCCATTGAAACCCCAATCTGTGGAAGCTTTCAACTCCAGCATTTCTGAATCAAGTTGCATTTTCTGAATTCAAATTTTGAGGCATGCTGGTTTTTTGCTTCTTTATCGACAGATGTAGATGGATTTTCGCAATTTTTTTTTTGCCAGATGTTGCGGGAGTGTTCCATCAAACAAGTTCTGCAAAAAAACGAAAATCGATTTTTTTTGCCAAAATAAGGTCGTCACGTGACAAGTCCTTAAGGGCGGGACTTTTTGGGAACAATCGCATCAAGAAGGTTAACTTGAACGTTTTGCCCATCACTGCTGACCAATCTTATCCGGAGGGACTGCAACGCATATGTGACAGATTTTCTTTGCAGCAAACTGTGGATTTTGTTACTCGACCCTTAACCCACTGATTCCCAGTGTTGGTACGGCTATTGATCTTGTTTTTCACAGTCCTCAATCAAGCCTTCTCTCCATTATACTCCAATTCCTGGCATCAGTGACCACTTAATGAGAAGTGCTCAATTCACTGTGGAATGTTGCAATCCTCCTCCTATCCCCCTTGCCTCCACCGACACTACTGCGTCCTACTGTTTTGGCAACTACAACAAGGCTGCTGCTGACAGATTCCTCAAAATGGCACTCCTTGACTTTTGTAACCTCAGTTCTGTTGACCAACTTTGGAATGAGTTTAAAACAATCTGCAACCTTGCCATTGAATTGTTTGTGCCCATTGTCAAGGTGGCACATTGTCAAGGTGGGAAATTTGTCCTTCCCATCCTGGTTCTCGCCCAAGTTGCGGAAAAAGTACCAAAGTCTGTTGAACCTCTTCTCTTCTTGTGCCTCAAACCAAAAACTTTTTCCTCGATATGCTGCTGCCCTAAAAGAATACCAAACCCACCTTCATAGAGTGGAAGCAAACTTTGTCCAAATACTCGCAATCATTGATACCATCTCTTCAAAACAATTTTGGAGATTCCATTCCAGCAAGACGTCCACCAAAAAACCACCTTCGCTACTTTTACCCACCGGCACGCAAGGTGAAGTTGGACGAATCGATGCCAAGCCCAGCACATTATTTGCAGTTGCACTTAAGAGCTACTTAGGCCCCAGTACACCCAGCGTGGCCCAACCATATAACCTATATGTATATATATATACTTTTTGCGTGATGCTGATATAATTTCGTTGGACTCTATTGTCAAAGCATTGAAATCCTCTAAGAACTCTACTTTCTGCACTATTGACTCTATCCCTACCCTATGACTTTTCTTAAGAACCATTGTGATGTTTTTCAAAAATACCTCTTTGTGCTTTTCTCGTTATCCTTGGTCCACAACATTATTCCCCCTGACTGGAAGATGAGCATCGTGAAACCCCTCCCCAAGGGTGGACTGGCACTGTTTATTACTTCCTTCAGACCGATTAGCTTGATCAGTTCCTCTGCAAAGCTCATTTTAATAATTAGTTTTTTTTAATAATTTTTGATGGAAGGAGAATTTGTGTTTAAAAAAAAAAATTAGATTGGACATGGCAAAATTCTAATTTTCTTCCCCCCTTTTTTTCTTCTTGTTTTTACTTGAAATTATTCCAAGGACAATTTCTTTTTGACCTAAATCGTTGACATTTTTATATTGGTTGGCATTGATGATCCTCCATCGTCAACTGGATGACATCAAATCACTTTGGCAATTGGCATGTCCGGGCTCATCTTCATTCACAAGGTTTGGTTCTTTTTCTTGTCTTTTATTTGCTTTTGACATTCTTTTGCCTGCCACATATTCGATGCTTCTGGTTGATGGCCAACAACCAATTTCTTTGAAGTTGCCTATACTTGAAATCTATTTTTGGGCACCCTCCATCTGCCATATTGGAAATGACGCATTTGGTCTAGGCTGTTCAATTTTTGACTAAATCCTGAATGGATTCATTTTGACATGGTGCTTACATGCACTGAATATTTTGTGCGTCTTTCCTTGGCATTGGATTTTATCTGACTCCGGACTTTGACGTCCTCTGAATGCAATGCGTCGGCGGGGGGACTCCGTCCCCAGTTTAAATTAATTATTGTTCATGGAAACGATTGTTGCAGGTTACCTATACAGACTGCTTGAAGGACAGAAATTTTTCTCTCCTGGGCAGCATGGCTTCCGTTCCAAGTATTCAGGCGAATCCCAGCTAACTGTTCGCAAAATTCTTTATTCCTTTAGCAGCATGGCACAGAGTGCTCTGATTCGTCAACTGCTGGAAGTCGTCAACCTGCAACAGAAACAGATCGACAGCCTGATTCAGACACTGCAATCCCAGCTGAGTTCCGGATCAAAGTGCAACTGCAAGTGCATCTCAAACGCCGAGGAACAAACGCGCAACGACGAGTCGAATCGAGACCGTGATGAAGAAGCCACACCAACAGCTATCAGTCCATTGTGCCTGAAGAAGATTGACGACTCCTGGAGTGTTCAACGCAGCCAACCAAAACAGCAACCAGATGATCAATGGCGAACCCAACGCTCGACAGGGAAATCCACCCGGGCCATCAAGGGGCCAGCCCCGGTGACCATAAATAACCGTTTTTCTTCTCTTCCCCAGGTAGGGCTGTGCGAATCGGCTTTCGAATCGAATCCTGCGAATCGAATCCCCAATGTTCGAATCTCGAATCGAATCCGAATCAGTTGTCCAATTTCGAAGCGAATCGTCACGAATCGAATCCTTTTCTTCAAATCTCCAATCTCGATTCGAATCCCACCACATGTCTCGAATCGAATCTTTTCGAATCGAATCTGGCCAGATTCGCGATTTTCAATCGAATCTTCGAATCAAATCACATTCCCCACAGTCCAACATGATAAAGTGAAA
>JASGXE010014559.1:0-12014 GCA_030068105.1 Sinentomon sp. SZTP_YWyxl | reverse complement strand
TGATGTGCCCAGTGGTGTCTGAAGCATTCCACCTTGCTCACTGCAGACAGGGACCGTGAAGAAATGGCATTCACGCAGCTTCTTTCAAGGGGAAATGACACTCCCCCAATCACAAATTAAAACCAAGGGAAATCACCCCTGCAATGGCACCACCAGCATTCCCCCAACTGATGTGCCCAGTGGTGTCTGAAGCATTCCACCTTGCTCACTGCAGACAGGGACCGTGAAGAAATGGCATTCACGCAGCTTCTTGCAAGGGGAAATGACACTCCCCCAATCACAAATTAAAACCAAGGGAAATCACCCCTGCAATCGCACCACCAGCATTCCCCCAACTGAAATTTTACAATTATTATCGAAACACATCTGGCCCCATATTCATTAGGACATTCAGCAGAGCATTTGCAATGCTTTTTCAACAGACAAGGTGCAGCGAATCTTTCTGCAGACAATTCAAAATTTGCAAAGGAAAAACTATGTTCCAATACAGACCGATTTACAGGGGATGTCTGGTCTTGGTCCAACAGGTTAGACCTGGATAGGATCAGCCCTGGAAATGAAACCAAATATTCGGAAACTGAAATGGAGCCTATAGAGGGACCACAGTGAAAACACCAAGGGTGTAAAATCGGCTATTTTCATGGTCATCAATGAAGCTTGTACAGGGTGGCCCAAATGTCCCAGAACAAACCTTTTTGGTTAGAATTTGCCAGAAGTTGCATCTTAATGAGGACCAATCATGTCATCATGAATTCAAATGTATTTCATTTATTCATTTACTAATTAATTTTATTTATAAGCTTGTTTGGGAAAAGTATAAGTGTGAATTACTGAATTGTGACAGAGATTAGTTCTGCGCAGTTTTGCTGAGATGTTTTCAGTTGCAGAATGTATTTCGTGTAACCTTATGGGCTGCAGATATTTTCTGCAATTTCCTGGGAAGTTCTTCCATCGTTATTTCATGCAGAAGTGTAATGGGGTTTGCAATTCGCAGAGGACACCTGCCTTGTTCGAGATACCTAACTCACTTTCAAAGCTAAATTTTTGCCCTTTCTCCATTCCTGGTGCATATCAGCTGGGATTTAAAGAAAACTGGTCACCTATCGTGAAAATGATCCATAAAATATGTATTCTGCATTAATATTTTCATTCTTTGCATTTTTCTGTCACATCTGAAGCTCAGCTTGCCATGTACCGTTTGAAAGAAAAATCTGCGCAAATACTTTCAAGGCGCTTTTTTTAACCATTTTGAAGAGAATTTTGAATATTTCACAAGAGTCGTTGGAGATTTGTAAGACCCTGCTGGCGAATTAAAAAAATATCTTCGCCAGTTTTGGCACAGGGAACAACCGCAAGCAGGCAGGTGAACAGCTGTGCCACCTGTGAGCATTTTGGTGCAAACAGGACGTTATTTTGCCACACTTTCAGAAATCAGGTGCTGCTGATTACACATGGTTTGGTCTGGTCAAGACCCCAAACAATTGGAGTGCTATGCTGCTGCTTTTGTCCTCCGCTATTTGGCTGGATTGGTTTGTTTTGTTCCGGCTTGCGCAATCACTGACAGTCGAAAGAAACCAGTTCATCACCGTCTTTGGGATTGCAGACATTTCAGAACAAGTCATACAAGCATTTCACTTCATATTTGTGTATAAAAAAAGCGATGTGATGTGAAGCCATTTGCCTGCTCTCAATATCCAGATTTGAACCAAAGTCTGCGAATAACGTGTACGAGAGTTCTTAATCTTTCATTGTATTTTTGAACAGAACTATTGCAATGGCACCAGTCTGTCGCATTCCAATTTCGCAAACCGTGTTTATGAATGTGCTTTGCTTAGTACATTTGTGGAAGATGCACATTGATGTTGGTTGCGTTTGCACTTCACATTTTCTTTGAATGTTTGCTGGCATATTTTCAATGATTGTTTTCATGTTCTACTGCAATAAAAATACATGATGATCTGAAGCTTTGCGTTTTCCATTGACACACCGCATGGCTTGGTTATTTTAGGTACCTACCACAATGCTGGTGGACGACGTGGAAAAGTGACCACAAACTGCATCTGCAACACCAGTCGGCATTTTTGGGCCTACTCTTTTGACACGCGAGTCTGACTCTGTCACATAGCGGCCTTCTCGTTTGCTAAAATATCATTCTTCACGTCATGTGACAACTGATCAGAATCTGAAACTAACTATAAAGAATATCAGAAGTGCCACACGTACACTGCACCTGGGCAAAATGAATGCAGCCAGTCAGCACTAAGCCAATATTCGATTGTCACAAGCTCGATTATTCTGAAGGACCATTCAATCAAATGTTATCATTGTGCAATTTCGTTTGGCTAATAAAAGGTTTTCTCAATCATGACAAGAATAATCATTTTACTTGAAATTCTATCATCGTGGTGACAAACGTTCAGAAACGTTTTCAGATTTGTTGCATTTTTCTGACGATTGTAAACAGCTATTGAATGGTTATGAAACTCGCAGAAAGCATGATGAGGTTATGAATAGCTGGTACTGGAAAAAAGTGTGGCAGAAGAGTCCAGCACCAGCTACTCATAACCTCGTAAACAGCTATCTGAGTCTGACATATGTTTTTTGCGAACTGTCACATCTCCAGCAGGCCAGTGCAAGTGCCAACAGTGTTGCTGTTCTGGGAAATCAGCTGGTTCTTTTAGGAGACATCAGATCACATATCTCCAACAAACAGCTGGGTCACTTGATCAAACACTTATCTCACTGCTGAGCACTGAAATTTGCACTGTGAAGTTTGAGTTCAATGGGGCCAATGGTTTTCAGGAAGAACGTTTTATCAATATCACTTCCATCAAACCTCCTCTTGTCTGCTCTGACAACTTTATTCAGAGGAAGAAGTTAAGTCCTGGATTTCTTGCGAGCAGGGACATCCTCTTTAGTGTGGTGTGTGGAGATTGCACCATACAAATATATCTCGCTTCCATATGGAACTTCAAAAAAGCGTGGATTCTTTTTCTGTCAATGCACCGATTCAAAATCGGATTTGGACGTCCGGGGGGCATCACGTATATGTTGCTTTTGTTTCATCAAGGACAAGTGGCGAAAATCCCACTTCAATGCATATTAGATTCAGATGATCGGATGAGAACATTTTGTCCCCTGTGATGTTTTTCTGAGGGGATATACCTACACTCGTACTAAAACTTTCGGGGTTTGGGGAATTTTGGTGCCACCAGGTTTTGGGTGGTCAAAAGTCATTTTGATGCAATCTATTCCCACGAGATTGTTGACTGGGATACTTTGGCTTGCCATGCATTTGCCTGATGTGATGTTTTTCTGGGGGACATAAATTTACTCCGAACACTTTTGAAGACAGAGGAATCATTGCATGTCATTATACAAGGTGGTGGAAAGTAACATTACGACAGGCTGTGTTCTAGGCTGAGTGATCTTTCTGTGCCCAGTATCGTATCTGAAACATTCCACATGACCCAGTTCTGAGTGGGAATGTGGGCGAATGGCATTCTCCTGGCTTTTTGCAGGGGCATATGGCATTCACCAATTAAAAATAAAAACCAAAAGAAATCAGACCCCAGCAAGGCACCAACAGCATTCCCCAAACTGAAATTTTGCAATTGAAACACTCATCTGGCCCCATGTTCATGCCGAGATGCAGCAGAGCATTTGTAGCGCTATTTCTACAGACAAGGTGCTATTTCTACAGATAATTTAAAGTTTTCAGGGAGAAAACAATGATTCAATGCACAGCAATTAACAGCAGATCTCTGGCCTTGTTCCAAGGCCTGCTCCAAAGGGAGGACCAATAAGGTATGTTCAGTACAACTGAGAGACTGGAGAATGGAAATGACAAACAACTTTGAATGTCCTGGAAGTATTCGACCTCGCAAGTGGTCGCAAGATCAAGCTGATATCAAAATGTGTGGCATTGATAATTTGGAAATCTTTGTATCTCTGATAATCTACGAGGGCTGTCCAGAAAGTAGGTGCACTTTTGTCTGTTCCGCAACGCAACCTTGAAGGATTTTGATGTTCTTTGTGTGAAAAGAAAGCTCAATTATTCACCTTTTCAGCATGTTTGAGCGGAGTTTCTCGGGTCTCTCGAACTCTGATGATAGCATATGAAGCAGAGGTCACCTTTGTGCGCCGGTCCAAATTGGCCAGTTGTGCCGGCCATCACAATAAAGTTTACAGTTTCAAACTTCCTCAAAACTTGGGTCACAGGCATGAGAAGTATGCAGGTACTTGCATACTGTTAAATAGGACAATTCTCTAGCAAAAAGTTGATTCACGACCAAATTGGGTGTTTTTAACGAAAGATTGAAGACTGTGTTCGAGCAAAGAGTAACCTCGACGCCAAATGCCAACCATCAGCAATGATCATGTTCAATTTTTGCAAGATTTCAGATATCAGGATCACCAAATAACCATGAATAATCTTGTCGGATCTTCTGGGATATTTTGGCCAACAGACAGACACATTATTCCTGGATACAATTTCACACTTCACTTTTGTAAAGCAAATTTTGCCGATGTGTTCTGATTTTCAAATTGCAGCCAAATTTGGAGATTTTGCTTGGGATGATGGATTCCGTCGAATCCAGGGAGTGGTGTCAATGTTTTTTGACCAGAATGTGCTTCCATACCATCCCAGTGGTACACCATCCCATCACTTTGATTCCAGTGACTTTTTTGATTTCCCCGACTGGAGGAATTTGTGACGGGAAGGAAATAAAGTGGATGAATTGTGCTCAAAAAGGCACTTTTCCAGTAAACCAAACGGGGCGTTGAAAAATGGATTGCTGACAACATACCACATCACATACAATGATAACAGAAGTGTCGCAGAATACTCGAAGGGTGCATTAATAAGAGACTTGGGACATTTTGTCCAAAAAATCCTTTTATTTTTTTGTAGAAGAAAAAGTGCACCTATTTCTTGGACAGCCCTCGTATTTTGTTTGTTTGGCGCTTCAAATAGGTATGTACCTGGACCGAAATTGTTGAAACAATGCAATTGATGCATTAATCCCTGGAGAAATGACGACAGAAGATTCATTACATGTGAGTCCATGTCATGAGATATTATGACACAGGCTAATGTCCAGAGTTCATATCGAATCCTGGCAGGCACACAATTGTCAGAATTGCCACTGGACCTGCCGAGCATTCCCGTCTATCTCCATGAGTATGACATCTTTGGTGGAAATGCTTCTGGGTACTGGCCAACAAAAAGGCGATATTCTTTGGAAAGCAGCCTGATTCACTGTTTTCTTGTGATCATCGTGCACAGATAACAATTGACATATTTGTCACATCCAAACATACAATTGATATTCATGTAAGCATGCAGGGGCCATGTGGATGACCATCTTTCTCCCGGGGAAAATATCCTGTTTTGCCAAACTGTTTAAACAAATGCAATTTTTTGCCCTTAATGAACCCAAAAGTTCCAAAATTTCTTCACCTATGCTAGCTCAATTCCGCTTGTCAAGAGGCAGAGCCCCTGCCAGGGTCTCTGCTTCTTGGAACACCTCTGACATGCTGCAGTGCAGTAGACCCCTGGACCGGTGGCAAGTGCAGTGCCCCTCCTTCGTAGATAGGGGAACAGACCCGTTCCTGATGCTATTTGGTCCTATCGTAACCTCGCCCTACCGTAATATTGTCCTACTGTAAGGTGGTCCTACTTTTTCTTTGCGCCTCGAAAAAATTCTATATAAATTTCATTCGATCCAATTAACAGGAGGACCAAGTTACGGTAGCACCAGATTACGGTAGGTCCAGGTTATGGTAAGTCCAGGTTACTGTAGGACCAGGTTACGGCAGGAGCAGATTACGGTAGTACCAGATTATGGTATTACAGATTACGGCAGGACCTGGTTTCAGTAGGACCAGGTTACGGCAGGGCCAGGTTACGGCAAGACCAGATGATGGTAGGTCCAGGTTACGGTGGGACCAGATTACGGTAGGACTTAAAATAAGTAGGACCAGGTTAGTGTAGGACCTGGTAGCATTTGGACCAGTTCCTTCGACCCTTGTAGATGGCTGCATCTGGTACTGGTTATAGCTCATCGCTGGTTCGCCATTCGGATGCAGGAAGAAACACCGAAAAATGATCAGCCCTAGAAACAGAGACAAAAAATTTGCAAACTGAAATGGAGCATGTCCTGGGACCACATTAAAATTCACACCAGGGGTGGCAATTCTGCTATTTTCAATGGTTTCAATGAGGCTTGTACAAGGTGGCCAAAAGTCCCAGATCAAGGAAATTGTTTACCATTTTGCTCGACTTTTCAGTTGTCTACGGGATCATTGTTCTGTGATTCATATATTGTCCGTTGTCACACAGAATGGTTGCAACTCCGGCCCACACAATGACATGTGGAGAGTCGGTTTCAGTCTCCTCCACATAGTGGAGGTTGGCAAACATAATAGAGGAATATTTCCTTGAATGCAACTTTTTAGCCACCCTGTATGCAATGTGTAATAGCTGCTGGGTGGTGTTCTTACGGCTTTCATATAAGAAATTATGAGCTGTGTGGCTGCCCAGCAGAGTGCGAGAATATTGTTATTTCATCTGCTTTTTCTGTCTTTTTCAGAAATAATTGTGATTGAAAGCCATTTACTGGAAAAACTCAGCAGACAAATTCATTCTCCACAAAATTCCAAACCGAGAGGCATGTCTGCATCTGATGCAAAGAGATTCAATAATTGCTTCGTTAAACTTGTCCGACTTGACTTGTCAAAGCCATCCAAGTGTCAGCAGCTAAGACTTGCCCGAGGCCGGGAAAAACGAAAGAACCATCGGGCTTTGGAATTCTCCAACTCAGAAGACCTCCACTCCACTATTGGCTCATCCATTTTCCAGAAGTCCACAAAGCCAACGACTATCAGTGTGATGAAACAAAAGCATTTCCACTCAGCGACAAAGACATTCAGGTGTGACCAGTGCAGCTATTCTACAAAGAACTCAGGACACTTGCGGCGACACCTAGTTTGTCACTCTTCAGACAAACCATTCAAGTGTGACAAATGTGACTTCAGCACAAAGTGGTCGCATAGCTTGAAATATCACACTAGGAGTCACTCTACCAGAGAGACTCGCGCTAGCAGAACACTCCACCAGTGCGACGAGTGCGACTTTAGTTCAAAGTTCCCAGGACACCTGAAGAAGCACCGTCTATGCCATTCTACAGCCAAACCATTTGTTTGTGATATATGTGGTCATTGCACAAAGTGGTCGGGTAACCTGCAGATTCATGCAGTCGCGTCACTCCGCGGTCAAGCCATTCAAATGTGACCAGTGTGACTTTTGTACAAAGTTCTCTTGGAGCTTGAAGAAGCACCGAGCATGCCATTCATCACACAGGCCATACAAATGTGATAAGTGCGACTTCTGCGCAAAGACCAGAAATGATTTGAGGCGCCATGTAGTGAGGCGTCACACTGAAATCATACTTTTCAAATGTGACCAGTGTGACCACTCTACAAAGTACATCGGAAATTTGCGAATACATAAACTCCTCCACCGTTCAGCCAAATCCCTTAAATGTGACAAGTGTGATTACTTAACAAACATTCCTAGAAATTTGTTTATGCACAAATTCCTCCACACGGGCACAAAACAATTTAAATGCGACCAATGTGACTTCAGTACACACATCCTGGGATGCCTGATGCGACACAAATCACGTCATTCTGCCGATAAAAAATTTAAATGTGACCAGTGCGATTACTGTACAGATGTTTCGAGAAGTTTGAAGATGCATCAAATATGTCACTCTACAAGCACACCGTTCAAATGCCATCAATGTGACTTCTCCACCAAGACCGCAAAGCGTTTGCAGAGACACACGATGCGTCACTCTGCAGTCAGACCATTCAAATGTAACCAGTGTGACTACTCTACTATTTTCCCCAGAGACTTGGAGAAACACCGAATACGTCACTCTGCAGTGAGACCATTCAAGTGTGACGAATGTAGTTTCAGCGCAAAGAGACCGAACGGTCTACGTAATCACAAAATTTGTCATTCCGCAGACAAGCCATTTAAATGCGATGAATGTGAATTCTCAACCAGGACTATGATCCATTTGCGACATCATCAAATGCGTCACTCTAAAGTGAAACCATTTAAATGTGACAAATGTGACTACTCTACAAAGGATAGACAATTTCTTTCGAAGCACCAAAGGTATCATTCTTTGGCTAAGCAGTTTAAATGTGATAAATGTGACTACTCTGCAAAGGTTCCACATGATTTACGGAAGCATCAAATCCGTCACTGTTCTATCAAGCCATTTAAATGTGATGTGTGCAAAAAGACATTCCAAACGCAGATCATTCTTTCCCAACACAAACTTTACCATTCGGAAGAAACCTTCAAATGTGATGAGTGTGACTTAACGTTACGTTCTCTATACTCTCTAAGATCTCATCGCCGTTTTGTCCACTCGGCAGAGAAGTTCTTTTCTTGTGACAAATGCAACTACAGTACGAAGTACAAACAAGGTCTTGCTTCTCATCTTGCTCTCCGTCATGCTCCCAGCAGGCCTTTCAAATGCAGCTTCTGCGAGTTTACCACTAAAACTGCTTCTGGCATCAGTCAACATCTGCGTTGCCACACAACAGTTGATCCATTTCAATGTTCTTCGTGTGACTACAGTTCAAAAACGTTCTCCAAATTGAAAAATCACAACCTTGTGCATCACACCGGTTCCGCTAAACCATTCCATTGTGACATTTGCAACCATTCCACCTGTTACAAGGGTAATCTGAACGAACATATGAAGATGCATTTGATGTGAAAAGCTCAAGAAACCGGTAATCTGCTAATCCATTCCTTTGTGACATTTGCAACTTTTCCAGCACTTTACAGCGATGCTGTTCAGTGTATTAAAGGAAGTGTTGTGTTCAGTGTACCAATGCTGTTCAGCGTATAAAAAGATTTATCGACGAATATCACAGTTTCATGGATATCACTGTTAAAAAAGTGTGTTGGTGCACTTTGCAGTTCGCTTTCGAGTATCTCAAAATGTTTTTTGTCCTGGTGTCCAGCATGATACTTTCCTCAGACAAATTATCTATTTAATTGTGCAATCGATTTCAAACTAAGGTGGCTCGTTTTCAGGCACCTCATCACGGTTAAAGCGTGAATAATTTATCGTAAGAGAAGTGTGTGGCAGTCAACCATTAAAAATCAAGTCTTCAATGGTGAGCATCTGCAAGCAATCTGGCCATCCTGACGCAATGGTGATCCCAGAGGCGGGACTCTTGTGGCTTGAGCCCTCCCACCTAACTTTCAAATGTTTGTGTTATTTTCGCAACCCATGTAGTCCGATTATCCCTTCATAACGCATCGATTTTATAACCTCAAAGCATCTGAGCTCCTCCGTAAATAACATCCTGGGAATGCCTTTTCCTGAGTCGACTAGATGATGTTCACATCGAAGAACTAACTCATTAGAGTTTGAAGCTTTCAGATGGCATTGTTCCAGAGTATTGATTGTTGTGCCTTGCACTTCTGTTACAGTTAAACAACAATGAATCAAAACTCGCAAGAATCCGTTCTCACTGCCGTCTCACGGCCGGCATAGATACCGGCGAAATCGATCTCCTCTTTTTCTTGTGTGTTTTATTTCATTGTTGTCTAACTGTAACAGAGGTGCAAAGCACAACAATCAATTTTCTGGATGAACGCGATCTTTGACGCGATGACGAACCACCCAAGTTTAAAATCGATTGCAGAATGGAGTGGAAGATCGTCTGTAGAAAATGCAATATCGAAGCCACGATCAATGGTCATTAACCACAGAAGTTGTTGCCACATTAATTGGGTTGAACAATTCATCGCAGCAAAATTGATCTATTGAGATCAGGCACAACTTAATCTTTTGAGGGACCAAGTCACAGATGAAGAAAATGAGATGCGTACTGAACTACTGCACACGAGAAGCGTGAGCAATGAACAAGTGTGTGAAGTTGAAGCAGCTCACCTTGCAAATAAATCCTTGAGATGGTGCTGATGGCCAGTCACTTCTTGATCGCCAGGTGATCATCCAATCATCAGATTCTTCTGGTCCGATCTTAGCTGTAATAAGCTCCAAATATACTATGTATTAGTTCTTGCAGATGCGGATAGACAGATGAGCAGTTAGATGAGCGAAAATAGCATGCCAAGCAGCATAGATGAATAGCTGAGTATCATGATAGTATGCCATAGAGCGGCCCAAGTCAATTTGTCGTTTGGGCTGTGGTCTGTTCATCTAAAGATCAAGATCATTCGATTTACGATGAATTGTAGCCAGACCATACACTGTGCTGTCGTTAATCTCACGTGACCTTTTCTGATTGGCTTGTCATGGCGTGCAAAGAAACCACTGTGTTAGTACTTTGGGGTTACAATTTGCTAGAATTTGCATCGTAGAAGAGGATTAATCGTGTCATCATTTATTTAATTGCATTTTATTTATTCGTTTGCTGATTTTATTCTATTTTTAAGCTTGTAAAAAAAGAACGAGTGTGAATTGTGATTGAGCGTAGTTTTGCTGCGACGTAATCGGTTGCAGAATGTATTTGTTGTAACTTTATGGGCTACAGAATGTCTTGTCAATTTCCTTGCAGTTGTTCCATCGTTGTTTCATGCAGAAGAGGAATGGTGTTCGCAATTTGTGAAGAATCACGAATTTTTGGAGTGTGAATGATCTCTGGCGAATGATATCTGAAAAAGTTGTCAAACCAAAAGTTGAAAGAATTAGCACTCATGAGTGCAGCTCGAAGCAGAATGGAAAATGTCAACTATACTTTAGATATTGTTCGATATGCCCAGCTCGCTTTTAAAGATACATTTTTGTCCTTTTTCCCAATTCTGCTGCTTTTTAAAAGAAAAATCTGCAGAAATTCCTTGCAGGCGCTGTTTTTAAACCATTTTGAGAGAATTCTGAATATTTTAGTGTGATAGAAGATTTCTTAAAACCTGCCAGCAAACTAAAAAATTCTTGTCTGTTTGGGCACAGCGAACAGAACCGCAAGCACGCAGGTGATCAGCTCTGCCACCTGCGAGCTTCTTGGAGCAAACAGGACGTTATTTTGCCACGCTTTCAGCAATCAGACGTCACTGTAAGAGATTACACATGTTATGGTCTGGTTATGACCCCCAACAAATTGAGTGCTATGCTTTTGTTTTCCGCTACACTGCTGGCTTGCTTTGGTAAGGACTGTGTTTCCGCTTCACAATCTCGTTTTCGTTTTGTTTGCTCGTGATATTTTCTCTGAATGTTTGCTGACACATTTTTGATGATTGTTTGCATGTTCAATTGCTACAAAATACGTATCATGTTTCATCATAAAAAGTTTCATGAGATGATCATGAAACTGCATTTTCCATAGATGTACCGCAGGCTGGGTTAAGAGGTATACTCGAGCAATAATTTTCAATAAACAATTTTTTTATTTTGAATGTCATGTTTATTTATTCTTTTGAATGTCATGGACAATGCAGAATAACTTTTTTCAACCGATCAGGCATCGGATGTAAATTCAGCAGCAAGTACAGGCTACATATAAAGATATCCTGTCTTTGGCTGACTCCCAAGTTAATGTTTGAAATGGTTAAAACTTTCCGATTGCTGTTGTGTTGTCGTGGGCTCGTTACCATTTGTGGGAGACGTGCAGATTTGAATGGGCGTTTTCCATTCGACACTCACAATTTATTGTGGCAGCACATAATTTCTCCAGAGGCCTCTCTGAAAAAATGCAATTGAGATGCCCAGTAAAAACGTGAAGTGGAGAAAGATCCGATGAGCGGTGTGGCCAGGGATGCGGTCCCCCGCAACAAATACACCTTCCGGGCAGATTCTGGTCGAGCAGGTCGAGGACACCGAAGCTGTAATCATTTCAGGTATGCGCAGGGGCAGGCAACATTCAGGGAAGGAGTTGGACACCGACCCAATCTGGGGGGTCTGAGAGCGAGGCCCCCCAGGAACCGGGTTTGATGCGGACTTCCATCTGGTTTCCAA
>JASGXE010014558.1:0-11285 GCA_030068105.1 Sinentomon sp. SZTP_YWyxl | reverse complement strand
CTGTTTCAAATTCTGTGTTGGAAGATGACGGCCCAGCAGAATGATGTGCCTTCAGTGCAAAATCAAATATGTGATGTGATTTCAAACAATTATTGAATTTTGCTAGGTTTAAATTTTAGATTGCTGTCAAGAGAAATGTTTGTTGGATTTTCATGCCTTGGTACCAGTAGAACAGTGCTATAGTGCAGTATAATTATTATGATTTAATAAAAAATTAAAAATATAAATAATAAATTAGTTTTATTTAACCTTTTAGTCGTCTGCCCATTTTGTAACTTATCTCGTCTATGATGCCATATGGCATCATAACTTTTCAAGTCTGTCTGATTCTGCAGCCCATATTCAATTTTTGAAGTGTTTGGGACAACTCCTTTGAAGGCATTTTACTTCCGATGACACGTAATTTGCAAAGACCTGTACTAAGTCTTCATTCTGAGAATCGGAGTTGTACAACCGAAATCGTAAAAATTATGAGAGGCGGTCTCCTTTGTCGGCGTGTCAAAGAGAAGCCGACCTGTCAATCAAGCCGAATTGCCGACGATCCATCTTCACACTTCCGCCAACAACTTCCCAGAAATCCGATGAAAAATGTCATCAGATGCGGTCTGTCGGCGCCGTCAAAGGATTAAAAAAAAGTTTTCGAGATAAACGCACATTTATGGATTGATATTATTATTGTTTCCTGCGTCGGCATGCCCTCTGTTTTTGACTTTGAACTTTTCCCGCCATTTTGGCATGGTCCCTGTATCTCGGGTAGGGATTGCTAAAGTGCCATTTTTTGAGAAACCGGCTGGAGATATCGAAAAAATAGGCCGGATTCCACCCTTTGGGTGGAATCCGGCAACCGGCTGGAGATATCGAAAAAATAGGCCGGATTCCACCCTTTGGGTGGAATCCGGCCTATTTTTTCGATATCTCCAGCCGCCCGGCAGGGCTTGGAGTGACGTACACCCCCAGGCTAAATTTGGCCTAGGACACTTTTTTCCCGCCCAAATATCGATCCTTTATGATGCCAAATGGCATCATAGACAGGACTAACCATTTCGGAGCAGCAGGCGAGCAAAAAACCCCAAAATTCACCCCAGATAAGCCTGCTGTTCGCATGTCAATTTGACAGGGTTACAGTTGACACTCAGCAATACAATTTGGTGGCGTTTTCGACAAGATGTCAAAGTGGGGGTGACTTCAAAAAAAAAAAAAAAAAACCATTTTAAACACAATGGCGAGACGAGATTCGGCTATGTTTTCGTGATGCCATATGGCATCATAGACGAGATAAAGGTTAAATAATAAATTAGTTTTATTTAGGTACATCGAGAGGATTTCACGCAAATCAACACAGTTTAAAAGAACGTCCGGGAGATGAACGAGGACAAGAACCTGGGCAGCGTGGCAATAAGGATGTACTGGTGCACATAGTTTGCCAGCAAACTTGAAAGCATGGTTCGTGGGTATTTTTTGCAACCTGGAATACCATGAAATCTAGGTTTATATTTTTTGAATTTCCAAAGATGACACCCGAGGAACATTCTTGTCTTCATTTCGGAGCCGACCCATATTCAGTCCCTCCAAGATGATTAAAGCAGAATTAAAAACTGGTGCACAACATGCGGCTCAATGTTGCAAAATGTGCTTTGCTGTCCTTTACCACAAGGCCAACACCAACCTCTTCTTATAGACTGATTAACACTGAATTGGAATGTTCTGACAGTGTCACTTGTCTTGGAGTCACATTTACGAAGACCCTGTGTTGGGGTAACACATTGACAGTGTTACGAAAAAGGCAAATTCTGTGTTGTTTTTTTGTTAAGCGTACCTTTCGTGAGGCAAGGGGAAAGGTCAAAAGGTCTATTTTGCCCTGGTTCGCTCGATTCTGGAGTATGCCTCTGCAGTTTGGGACCCGTACCGATCGATGCATTGTGGAAAAACTTGAAAGTATACAGCGAAGGGCAACTCTGTTTGTATCTGGGTGCTATGCATTCATAATTTATGTATCATCCTTGATAACGGAACTTGGATGGAGCTCACTTGCCAGGCACGTCTGCTGTCTGAAAACGGCCGGTGCATTCTGATTGTTTTTTTAGCTCAAATTGTGCTTTCTTATTTCCTCTTGGTCTGTGCAAAAATGGTTCGTGGATTGTGTCTGGTTTTCTTGCAGCGACTGTTTCCAGTGTGGATGTTTGGTGCACGTGTCTGAAAAATGAACTTTTTTCGTTTGCAAAACGATTTCATTGCTGACACTTTTGCTGGCAAAAGTGCTGTCAATGTCACCTTGCAGTTGCAAATTGTTTTTGATGATGATAAATTTGCAGATTTCACTCCCAGGAAACGTCTGCGCAAGTTCTGGGAGGTGTGTGCGGTCACCAGTGGTGGATGACCATCTGCTCCAAAAAGGATGCCCCATCACTGCCACCCTCCTTGTGAGCATGACTCTCCTGATGTCAATTTGTGGTTGTTTTTTGCCTCATCTCGGTATTCTCGGCACCCATCATGACCTGACTTTGCTGATTTGAGGTGGTGGTTTCAGTCCACAGTTTTGGTTGGAATCCCTGGCAGCATTGCCGAAACCTCCACCTTTCATGTTTTTCTCGTGACCGGGTGCTCAATTCGGATGACAATTTCCTCGCTCGATGATGGCATCTTTCGGCCACTGCATTCGTGGTCATTTGGGGTTAGCATGCTCCCTTGTATTGGCACAACCGCTTCCACACAGTCCAGTCAACAAGCAAATCAGTATCGCAACCTGTCCAATGCGGCATTTCTTCTGCGGTGAAAGTTCCAATGATTGCTTTTTTTCTTCAACCGAAAACAATTACTCCAAAGCAGTGCCGCAAAAACTGAAAAGCAAAACAGTCGCTGCAAGAAAACCAGACACAATCCACGATCAATTTTTTGCACAGGCCGAGAGGAAAGAAGAGAGCAGAATTTGAGCTGAAAAACAATCAAAATGCACCAGCCGTTTTCATGCAGCAGACAAACGGTATACATTTGGAATGCACCTCGTATAGCATTGGCCAACTTCCTCAAGTTTGCGTGTGCCTAAGTCTAGCGATAACTATGCTCGGGCAGCATCTTGGGAGAGTGCTTAGCGACCTGAAAAAGTCAGGAAATTGCCAGGACATCTCTTAAAAGGGGAAGAGAAAGAGCGGAGTAAAAGTTTTCAAATTTTGAAGAACCAGGATTGGAAAATGTGTTTCTGGAGGAAGATGTTCATGAAATCAGATTTTTTCCTTTTCAGGATTTGGCCAGGGACTCCGGGAAAATTTCCAGGAAAAGCGTGGGATTTTTATTGTAAAAGGCTGGGAACCCCATTTATTTGCAAAAAATCTCCAGAGCTTAATCTTTTCCCATCCCACTCTCCACCAGAGAAAGAACTCCATGGGGGATGATTCTCTGCCTCTCGGTGATTGCTATTCAGAAAATTCAATACAATAATGGTCTTCCAACTACCAAGTAATTCTATTCTCCCATTTTCGTCCGCACATTTTTTTCCCAACCCACTTCCGCATGCGCATCTCTGATTGGTTGATGGGAATTCCAGCCAATTTCAACATCCAATTTTCAAAACCTAACTTAACCAAACCTAACCCGACCTAACCAAACCCTATTGCGACCCAAGAAATAGTTGCGAAGCGGTGGCAAGCATGCCAAATGGCAAAAAGCGGTGGCAAGGCAAAAATGCCAAAATTGATGACGTCACAATTTCAGACGATGGGATTGGCTGTTGCGAGCTCCTGGTCCACGGAAGTGGATTGGAAAAAAAATTGTGCTTTTAGTCCGCACCCCTATTATTATTGCATCAGCGTGTTGAATTGGTTCCATTGCCATTCTTTTACTGTAGCCTGGAGCCTTTTTACACTGACTGGGAGGGCATCCTGCGTAAAAATAATAACACCCTTGTTGGTGTCTGCATGGCTTTTATTTGTTTTTGTTTTTTTCGATGTTGGATAAAAAGTTTAGCAATTTTTTTTTCTTTGGGAACTGATCACTTTTCCAGAGTGAAGGAATTTAAATGTGGAATCTGCTGCCCTTGGTTCCGATATCAGGTTCTTCATGCACGATTCCTTGCCTTCTCGATCACCTCCTGTTTCTGTGGGGGAAAATAAGCAATGCATGAATAATCAAATGAGCTACATGTGTTTTGCTCCAGTGATCTAGAAAAGTATTGCAAAATTATTATCCCCAGACAGGTTGCAGTTCGGAATACCAGCCGACATTTCAAAAATGCTGGTCTGAACGAGCTTACATTCGCGCTCAAGTCGCCTAAATAGGATAGGAAGATTAGGTTAGGTTAGAATTTAGGTTAGGTGTGGATTGGGTCAGTTTTAGATAACAGAGTAAGGGTGCCAACTCGTTCAGTCCAATGTCGGTAGGTATTCCAAACTGCTACCAACCCCCAGACATTGCTGTGACAATTTTGTCACCCATACCTTCCCTTAACCATGCTCCAGCGTTATTGGTTCTGTCCTGTAGAAGGCTTCAGCTCGCATTCTTAACCACTAGTGAGCTGAAAAGGCATTTTCCTTCAATCCAACAACACTCCCAGACCGTTACTTTGCTATTCTTGACACGTGACTGAGGTTCGAAACTTGTGACTACCCCCAAATGACTTTGATTCTCCTTTTTGCCGCATGTCCAAGTAGAATCCGTTTCGAGCGGAGGCACCAGGATCAACGATGTTGAAGAGCCACTGTGACTCATCACTTGTCAAGACCCGAAGACAGAAACAGCACTGATGTAGCACTGCCAACAAAATTTATGGTTCAGGGGCGGATTTTAAAGGGGGGGGCAAGTCTGTGCAGGGTGAACCTTGAAAAAAAATTGATTTAAAAAATGGACCTTAAAAAACCAGAATTTCACATTTTTGGTAAAAATCTTGAAAATTGTCATCCGCAAGCATTCGTGAACTTGAATTTGTTGGATATAACTTTGGCCTTTGAGGTACTCACATCTCCCAAACCTCCTCCCAGAAGCGCAGGTTTTTCTCACCTTCCTGAAGAGCAATAACTCCGAAAATCCAGTAGTAACCACCACTAACGCGGCATTAACTGCCACAAAAATTTTCGTTCGGGGGCAAGATTTTCAAAAAGTGAGGGCAGTCAGGTTGTTTTTTTTTACACAAAAACACAAGTGTTTTTTCTCAGCTCCTGTACAGGAGTAACGCTGAAATTTGGGCAGCAAACATTGACAACACCAACATAGCATTTACCGTCATAATATTTTTGTTTCATGGGTGGAAGTAGAAGCAAAGTTCAGTAAGTTTACGTGCATGCTAGATAATCCTATTCATAGAATTTTTTATAATCACTTCATTTGCGTTCTATCAGTAGAAATTCTGGTGATTTTGTTTGCAATTTAGAAATGAGCTTCCAAGTTGTGCGGGATAATTGTGCATCCTAGCGGAGGTGCTCTGCTTCTCACCTGTACAGACCCACCTGTTGCTGCGTTATATCCATCTCTTCGTTTCAGTTAATGCCCTTATGCACTTACTCTTATGCACATTACTCTTATGCACTCCTCACCAAATGTCTTCGAACATAGAGGAGTTAATTATTAACTCAGATGCCATTTAGAATCAATGGCAGCATACGCCGCAAAACATCACCACAGTTGCACCAAACTCTGTTGAAATTAGATTGGAGAGAATACAAAGAAAGGCTGCTCGCTTTGTATCTGGGAGATATGCACCATTGGATAGTGTTTCATCTATGCTGGAAAACCTTGAGTAGAACTCCCTGGCCTCACGCAGAAAAATCTCAAGACTGGGAGGTTTATTTCTCGGAGTAAACAATGTTGGTGGTTGGTAAAATATAAAAGAGTTTTTAGCTCCTGCTAGCTACTTTGGGAGGCATGACCATGCTTTTAAACTCCGAGCACAGTGCTCCCACAAGGATGTTGGAAAATATTCTTTTGTCACTAGAACCGTCAATGAATGGAATCTGCTACATCCTAGTGTCTTTGGAAATGGTGAGGATATTAGTGTGGCTACCTTTAAAAGCAATGTAGGGTCATGGTTGGCCGAACAACATGGAATATTGTGACCTTCTTTATCATTTCGATGTTACAAGTTTTAAGTTACACAACTAATTGAGGTCATCCGAGTGCATTCATTCTTTGTTTATTCATGCTATCCCTCATTGCTGATTTGCGCCAGGGCCTTGCCCATGCAAATTAACCTTAAATTAAATTAAATTAGATGGCCCCTGAAAAACAAGTCCAATATCGCTCATGTTCGAGGACTTTTGACTTGTCAAAAGTCCTCGAACATAGGCGATATTTTAAAATACTGGTTAACACAAGGGGCCATCTAATTTCAATAGGGCTTGGGGCAACTTCACGTCTCACGTGAGTGTCATGATATTTTGCGACGCATGCTGCCATTTATTCCAAATGGCGCCTTAGTTAATAATGAACTCCAAAATTATGTTCGAAGACTTTTGATAAGAGTGTATTTCTGTTGCTGTTGATAGGCAATTATTATTGCTCAACTAATCTTGCTCATTGTCCAACCAAGCTTTTATGTTAAAGTAATTGAAAAAATAACGTGTTCGTAAGATCTTTTGCGAAACGTGTTTCCAACAAAGAAACTATTTCACTTACAGCCAGGTAATCCTCCATCTTGCCGATGTACTTTTTCTCCAGCAACAATTTCCGGACCTCGATCGACAATCTTCCGGTAATCTTCTGTTTTAACATTTTCTAAGCGCAGGTATCGCTCTTGTGAATCTCCACTCTCAGGCATGCCCAAGACTTTCCTGGCCTCGCGTATCGCTAGTTTTAAAATCTGGTCCCAGTTGAATCTTTTATTCTTCCAGTAGTGCCTGCCATGTTCACCAGATTTGAGAACATCGTTGAAAAAATCTCCGTCTCGTGCCTGGTTATTTTCCTTGCGCATGGCCGTCCTGGCCTCTTCACTTCCCATCACACCAACCTTTTCCTTGTTATAAATGATCCTTTTAACGAAATCCTCCATTACCATATTCTTGACCTTCTGCATTTTATTCGCATTCATCTTGACTCCGTCGAAGCTGTATTGCATCGGTAACTTCCGTCCGATTTCCTTCATGCTTTCGCGGAAAACACGTCTAATTTCCGTTGGGAAATGGCCTGCCATAACTAGACCCCTTTTTTAAAGGTCGGACAGCAGTGATCCATGATGGTTTGCCACGCCTCAGCTTTCTCGCTAACTTCGTCTGGAGTGACCGGTGTGCTGTCGATCAAGAAAAGTTTGCTTAACGGATGTGGCTTTTGGCAGCAGGGGCAATCGGGCAGATGGGCGTGTGTGTCCTGATAAAAATGGCCACCGATAGTACGGTTCAGCAACCTCATAACGTGTTCTATCATTCTTTTAGCATTTCTAGCTCTGTGCATCTAAACCAATAAAAATGTTTTCCACCTAGAATGAATAGAAAGTGTTAAGAAGCACAAGCACGTTTGCCGTCAAACTTGTTCACTGGAAAATTGCATGGCACCAGCCACATGGTTCGTTTTGTGCAACTTTGACTATGGGGTTGTCAAGCGCAGGATAACGGTCCTAAAAGATGGCCCTTCTGTTTGGTTGCAAGTCAAAAGTTTTGGTTGCAAGTCAAAAGTTGAGCCTGGTTCGACCCGGGTTCCACCCTGGAGCGGTCCTGGATGCTGACTAAACTCCCCCCACTTGGTCTAAAACAACACCGTGGTGCCTCATGCCAAAACAGGATCAAAGACTTCCGGCTATGGGGAAGGACCACGAGTACAGGGTTTTGCAAAAAATTTCCAAAAGGGGAACATGTGAACCTTTGCAAAATAAATTTTCACACTTCTTATTAATGAAGAATAAGGAACCAAAAATCATGTGAGTCGGCACGACACTTTGTTTCCCAAAAATGAATGTGTGAAAATGTTTTTCAAATGGAGCAAAAGTGAAACGTTTTTCAATTGGAAACGATCCTCTCCCACTCCCCTGTAATTGAAACTTTTTTAAACAATAATTTAACCCTTTTTCATGTTGGATTAACGTTTTGGGGGGCGGATTTAAGTCAGAATGAAAAAACCGCCTTTCTTATTTCCATCCGGGACGTAATTATTTTTGGGGGCGACCGCCCCTCCCTGGATGCCTCCCCCAGTGGCTCGCTTGATCCCCTCCTGGCATGTGTATTTAGCTAGCCCTGGTCCTCCAGAGCAAGAATAGTACACCACTTAAATTGAACCACAATTTCAAAATTTCGTCTGCTACTCAGCTTCAGCCCAAGGAACCCCGTTGGGGCTCACTTCCGACCCCGATTACTGGGGCGCTCCGTCCCCTACACCTCTGATTGGGTCGGCGCCCAGCTCCTTCCCTGAATGTTGCCCCCAATGCAAACCTGAAACGGCCATGCATCCCAGTTGCAACATCAAAGTTGCCAGAACAGACAGAACCTGCAATGCAACCATTGATAAAAGTGCTCAAACACCACATCCGAGGACAAAGAATCTGCAAAAAACCAAGAGTTGACAGCAGTTGTTGTGCAAGCCCTTTCAGCAAGACGCACAATGGTATCCTCGCACCAACTTCGTGCACTCTTATCCGTGTATGATATCACGAGAGAAAACATTTCTTCACAGGCAGCCCAACTGGCACTATTATTTTATTTGAAAACTGGCAGCAAATCTCAAATCTGCTCTGTCATTCCTCGAGAGTAGTTTACGAATTCAGCTGATGCCAAACAAAGAAACCAAGGACCTATGACAGGAGCCCACTCGTTGGGACAGCCATTTGAAAGTGTCCGCTGAGTGTATTTTTTCACGGTTTTCAAGAAAGAGGCAATTGAATTATTCGGTCTTTCAAATAGGATTATTTATTTAATTTACGCCCGAGAACTTTTGGCATTTTGAAAGTCTGTCGGCCGTATGCACCAAAGCCACTTACCATAACCCTAAGCTTGAAAAAACTCAATTCCACATTCAGATACACCTTTCTCAACGATGGAAAAGGAATAAGTTGTGCATAGAAATCAAATTTTCCAACAGATTTCTCAACATAAAAATTTCATATTGAGAAATCTGTTGGGAAATTTGATTTCTATGCACAACTGTAGGTATTCCTTTTCCATCGTTGAGAAAGGTGCATCTGAACATGGAATTGACTTTTTTCAAGCTTAGGGTAGATACCTACAATGCTGGATGATTGGAGATGAGTATTAAGTGCAACCCCATCATATGGGACATGGACAACGTCCAGGCAATGCCCACAAAGATGCAATACATTGACTGCAGCCGAGGAAAACACCACTTTTTGCTGATTTCCTCGACTCCACGCCTCAACTGTGAGGACTGCACATGGCGGCTTTTTGTCTTGTTCCGACCGTTTTTGCCTTGTCCGGCTTTTTCTTGGCATCACCAAGGAAAGTGTAAAGGTGCTCCTCTATCTTGGTTCAGTCAGTTAACGCGCTGCCATGAGGAAGAACCACTTTTTGAGGGTCTGCTTCAGCTTTAATTTTATCGGCAAGTACAAGAAGATTCTGAAGATTTTAGACTCTATCCTTTCCTTTGGAAACTGCCGCAGTCCTGAAGAACTTCGACAACTTGCTCTTCCTTTTCATTTTACAATCTGAAAGAAAGCTGATCCCGTTTGATCCAGCTGCGAATTTTCCTTTTTGTCCCTCGATTGCCTCCTGTTCCTGTGGGGGAAAATCAAGCAACGAGTAATGTAACAAGTGACAAAGAACAACTTTCTAAATTTGACACGCGATATCAGACGGTAAAACTGCCCGGTCAAATTTAAAGAAGACAAATAAAACGCACTGAAACCCGTGCCGGACAATTACCATTTGATTGTCTGGCATGGAATTTTTCAACTCCCATCGGATCTGTAATCAACTCGCAGCCAATCACTCTGTAACCACTCACACCGGATAACTCTAAGCCAACTCAACCTGACCTTTCCTTCCAACTCTGCCCCATTCGACTGCCACACGGTCCGCCCAATGCCACCGGTCAGCCTTTTGCATGGCGCAGAAAAAAAAATCTTTTTTGTCATTGCCATGGGTGAGATTCGAACCCACCAACAAGGTAACGGCGTTTTGAGGACCAGGCGCTTACCTTTTGGACAACCCTGCCAAGCAACCGAAATTCCTCACTGGAACTTGCCTTGCAGCAGATTTCAAACATTGCGGTTCAAGCTTCAGACTTGGCTTATAAAGGCAGCCTTGACAAGCCATGCTTCAGACAAAATTGCGCCATGCTTCAGACAAAATTGTAATATGAACTTCGTTCAGGAAAACTTGCTGTCTGGCACGGTTTTTTCGAAGCAGAACCTTCTTGCAGAAACCGACGCGTTTCGGGAGCTCATTCGCATCATGCTGACGACGGTTGGAATTCTCCACACGTTCCATCGAGCCAGATGTTCAACTCCTCACCCTTAATAATGGGAGAAATATCCAGAACGGAGAAAATAGCGCAGGTTCGGTCAGATTAGCTTTCTGCAAGCAGGTTCAGGGCGCAAAGATTCCACCTGCGAAAGCAAATGGGGCAGCCACACACGCAATCAAATGGGTTAACAAATGCAACTTTGCAAAAACTTAACTTTGCAACAGAAACAAAAGTTTCTCCCTTTCAACCTTTGTTGTTAGAATGTGGCACTTCTATATCTGCTTGGACAACCGAGGCAGCAAATAAATTGAAAAACCATGTGTCTGGAATCATTGATATTTTGTTCCTGTACCTACACGTATTTCGCATTTTGGGAAATAAAATTCGAAAATGTGTTCAAAAGAGATCCCTGAGGCGCTTTTCTTGCATTTAGTCAGCGAGGAAATTCATGAAAATCATTCAGGATAAGTCAGGGAATTTTCGAACGCTGTTAGGTAACGCTGAAAAGTTTAACAGAAGGTGATATTTTGCAAAGTAGGTGCATGAGACTCAGTCGTCTTCAAAAATTTTGTGGTCTGTCTGAGGGTGAGGATATCTACAAAATTGAGTGGAAAAAGATTAATTTTGAATTTGGCAAAATTTCAGGATATACCCGCGCGACCAGGCTTCAACCGGAGCCGAGCATGAATAAGCCTGTTGTCGCCTCAATTTTTTGGCATGGTGTGCTTTGGACTGAAAATATTCGTTAAATTTTCTGCTTCTGGAGTTAAGGTCGCGGTCCTTAAAATGTTTGGGTAAGGTTGGCTTCTTTGACTGAATCAAGGCAGATGCATCAATTATCTGCATCAGTTTGCAGTGTTTGCGAAAGATATTCCGTCATTAGACCTGCAGGTGCATGACCATTTCTCATGCTTGTGAAACGGATTGAGGTCAGAACGTCAAAAACCGCATATACG
>JASGXE010014557.1:0-12094 GCA_030068105.1 Sinentomon sp. SZTP_YWyxl | reverse complement strand
CAAAAATACTCAACAAAAGCCACACTTTGCAAACAATCGGCGAATTCGTTGCACCATGTTTCGGATGAGATAAAATAATGGTCAAAACAGTTTTCACGGGTGTACCCCTCTATGCATCTTCTCCCTTCCTATATCGTTCGCGAGAAGTGTCTGGATACGAATAACACTGTCTATCCATAACCGTCGAAGGAAAAAGAACGGGAAAAGGGCAAAGTTAAATTGCAGTCATCAGTCTCGGGTACTATACGAGTGAGATACATTATACGTGTATGCCTGATGTCTCTCGTCCTGCCCTCTGGCCCTCTTATTCGATGGACCTCCCCAGCACCACACCTCTCCCGCGATGAATTCTGCTGCCATTTGCTCTTTCACGTTGGCCTCCATCAGCTGCATATAGAAATACTTTTTCAGATGATTCTGCGAAAATTCCTCGATGGCATGCCGCATTCGCATAAGCTATCGGCAACCAGTTTTCGTTCCGATGCCCAAAGGGCGAGAGGGTTGGAAAAGCATTCGATCAATCATTTTGAACTTTTCATTTATGGGCCTAATAGGAACATGCACTGCCCTCGCTTGCGCTTGCCTGCATTGCAAAAATGACAATTTGCAGTGCGGAAAAGCAGATCTCGTATATCCTCGTAGGCCTACCTACGGTGATTGTAGGTACCAATGTAGATTCATGCATTTGATTTGAAGCCCTCTATACAAACAGGATAGTTTTGCATGCGATCCATACCGTTTATGAGCTTAAAAATCAAAGAGGAATAAAACAGACACAACGGTGTAGAAATGTGGTGGTAAATTGCCACCAAACGTGGGGGGCCATCCACATCAACTTGTGATGATTTTATCATTTGCATTTTGGTTAAAATGCCACCAAATGTGACACTAATAACGAAACGAGACGCTACCAAAATGGGTGATGGCGTTAATATCGTTTACACCATTTTCCCCGAAAAGGGTACGAGTGTTTTTGCAACATTTGATAAACACAGCAATTTGAATTGAATTGAATTGAATTGAATTTGTATATTTTAGGAGTCACCTCCTTTCAATACTTACAACACAAAGATGGTCAATTTTGCAGCAAATAAACATTTAGGTACAAAAGGGAAGAACACATTTGCTACCAGGATAATGCATACGAATATTTCGCAACAAGGCTTCTACACAAACAAAGATCATTGGTAGAAGGTATCAGCGAACCGATGGACTTGATGCTTTAGCCTTTACCCATCGACGAGTGGCAATAATTTCCTGGAATTGTTCACTTCAAGTGGTACGGAGCCGATCCTAAAGGAGTGGTTTACTCAAAGGCTGTTCAAAAACTCCCCCTGGCAGGGAGTTCCACTCCGGGATCGTTCTACCCAAAAATTAGTACATTCCGATGTCAGCTCTCCTTGGTCGCCAGGTCCAAGGACTAAAGAAAAGCGCCCCAACCCCCAATGTTTCCAAGGATCAGGAACAGGCACGTAAGTCGTGCCATTCGCCTTCTCGTTTGTTGCGAATTTGCTGCCACCAACGACATCTTTTGCAGTGCCTGCTTTCTCTCCTGCAATAGTGCATGCGTGATTCAAATGTGCTTTGATTGCGGCAACGTGATTATAATGCTCAATAAGTGGCGTAATTCGGCGCTTTGGCTGTCGCCAATTTTTATTTGTCCGCAAGAGGCGCGAATGTCGCTCGGTGGCCTACTGCGACAAGTAAAATACATTGCGACTATACGGCGGTCGCGGGTTGTCACTCACGGAATCTTAAATTTCTCTTGAACCGATTCACGGATTTTGACAGGACTTGCTGTGCTGGAAAGCAGAAAAACGAGCGATTTTGGACGTGTATAACAGCCCCGAATTTTTCGCTGGTAAAATGCTCAAAAAATTTGAGATACAAAAGTTTCCAAGTTAAGATGTGATAAAATTCCGGGTTCCTGCCTCACATTTCCAAAGATTGCGCGATTTTTTCCGTTGTAACATAGTTTTGACCTGCGGAAGAGTTGTAGAGGAAGCTTTCAGATTTCCAAAAATACCAAAATCATTGAATTTGAACATCATTTGACCATTTTTGAAGAGGAAACGCGACATGGAAGCATAGGTACTTTTTTGTTGCGTCAAAAACAAAAAAATTCTTAGTCGTGTTTCTTCTCCATAAATGATGTTCCAATTCAATGATTTTGGTATTTTTGGAAAGCTGAAACCTTCCTCTATAACTCTTCCACATGTCGAAACCATGTTACCACGGGAAAATTCGCGGCCTCCAAGGGAGACGCGGCCTCATCCCCGCTTATTTTTGTGCAGAAAACAAAACGAATGCTTCCGCTTCGCGTCATTTCTTTTTTAAAAGAGCCAAATGGTGTTCAAATGCAATGATTTTGGTGTCTGTGGATAGCTGAGGGCTTCCTCTACAACTCTTCCGCAGGTCAAAACCATGTTATAACGGAAAAAATCGCGCAATCATTGAAAGTATTCAGCAAGAACGCAAAATTTTGTCTTGTCAAAATTTGAACATATTTTTTCCCCGCATGACTTTCAAGTTTTGCCCGTGAAAAGTTCGGGATAATTTTATAGTCCTGAAAAGGTCTAATTTTAAGCTTTCCAACACAAAAATTTTGATCAAAATCCGTCATTTGGTTCCAGAGATATTAAACTGTTCGTTGCCGATGCACAGCGACGCATAAATGAACCAGAGCCAGGAAAACCGGCCTCTTGACGCGACGGCAGAGAAAGGAAAAGAGCTAAAATTGGCGCTCGGTGGGCGGGGAAGGGCAATGAGAGTTACGGCACTTATAAGTATTAGAATCACGTTGATTGCGGAGTTATACGCACAATAAGTCAAGTCCACAAAATGAAATCATTTTATAGTTCATGCGAATTGACTTTGTGTTCCAAGCGAGGATATTTGTGTCACATGGATTCCGAGGATAATTGTGTCACATAACCGTTCATTCACGAACATTCATTGCGGATGCTGCCCCGTCGCAGACATGGAATATTTTCGTTTTCGTTCTAAATTATGGCAGAATGTGTGCACTCCGCTGAGAACGAGCCCAATTCATGAGCCGTTGCGCCGTTTTTATGCAGAGAGATCAAAGATCGCTACAAGATTTTTAATTCGGAATATTTTTGCATCAAATCCGAATTGCGCTGAAACGGAAATACGAGGGTCACTCTGAAAGTTTTGAGATATGCGGAAGTGTGTTTTCTGAAAAACCGGTTCTTGTTGGGGTTACGAACTTTGATGTTTTTCAAGATCTTGGAACAGAAAATTTTCAATCAGGCTTTTGTACTGTCACAATAAAAAACAGTTTCTTCTTTCCATTTTTAGCTTAGAAATTGAGCTTGCTTCAGAGCATTTTAGGACATTGCTTTACTACGACTTTAACCCCGGGGAGAAGTGGTTGAGGTCTTGCTTATACTGCGGCATAAATTGTGTCCCTGCCCCACCGCAGCAGAAAAAAGTGAGGTCGGGTCGGAGTTTATGCCGCAGTATAAGCAAGACCTCAACCACTTCTCTCCGGGGTAAGTGTGGTTTAAATGTTGATTAGTGCAAAGAAAGACTGAAGTTTGCTTTCGGAGGAGAGAGACCTTCTCGAGCGACCATCTACAGTTGTTTTCATAATTTAGAAAGCGGCGTGATTCTCTTTCTGATGAAGGACGTACAGGGTGTCCCAGAACAGCTGTCCCCGAGGAAAGTGTTGCTGCAGTGAAAGGTACGGTAACGGATGATCCGAAATACACGTTTGCAATGAATGAGGAATCATTGGGGATTGGATCCGCAGCAGTGGCAAAAATCCTCCATCAGGTTTTGCACAGGAAGAAAGACGTTTGTCGATGGATGCCGCAAAAGTTAATGCAGATCCAATAGGCTGAGCGAGAACAAAGCAGCCAGCAAACTCTGAGAATGGCCAAGGAGAGCGGCCATCACATCATTTCAAGAATTGTCACTGACGTTGAGACATGCATCCCAATTTAGGACGTCCCAACATGCCAGCAAAGTCGGGTGTGGGTCCACGAAAATTACCCAACATCGACGACACCGAAGAAACAGCGTGATATGAAAAACGTAATGTTCTCCATATTTTTTCAGAACTACCGGTCTGGTTAAGGCAATGAAGTTGGAAGAACAAACAACAGTTACAGCGAATTGGTACACCACAAAATGCCAGCCAGAAATCCTTGCTGCTCTTCAAGTGAGGGCATTTGTGCTTCACCACGACAACGCCTCGTAGCATAAAGCAAAGGCAACGGTTGATTTTTGCGGCAAACAATGCGAACTGTCATTGATCATCCACCGAATTCACCTGGTTCGGTTTTGTGCTACTTCTGGCTTTTCGTAAATCTAAAAAAACATTCGTCAGGTCGTCAATTTTCAACAGAAGAGGAGATTTATGTTGCCATGAGATTTCATTTTGACACCCTGTACAAAAGCGACTGGCGAAAGGCTTTTGACTTGTAGAAAGTCCGATTGCAGTAGTGCTTTAATGTTGGAGGGGACTGCTTAGAAAATTCGCAATCTAAAACTATCAAATATATTTCCAGTTTCTGAGAGTCTCAAAACTTTTGGAGCGACCTTCGTACACCTAATGAAATGAATAAATTGGAAGGACATTTCATCCCAAAGGCACCAGACTGGTTAGGTTAATCTAACCAGTTTAGGTTAACCTATAACCAGACTTACCCCCTATCAAATATAATTCTATAAACACAGAAAAAAACAGATCTATCACCGAGTAGTTGCAATTCCGATTCGATGCAAAAAAATTTTGCGCAATTCCGATTCGATTAAAAAAAACCGGTGCAATTCCGATTCAGCCCAATTGGCAAATTTCAAAGTTGACCGAAAAAAATCAGAACAGCTATTTTTTCGGAGTCCCAATTTCAGTGGCAGTCGCCTGAGTTGAAAATCAGTGGATTTTCTTTTTGTCGTCCACTGTGAGATAAAACTTATTTTCTTTTCAATTTGCCAGTTGTGCATGCATGCGTTCAGTTTCTGTTCTGAACTCCCACACTACCCTGCAGCAATCTCGACTCAACCGCGCCGCGACGAATTATCATGTTTTGCACACATCGCAATTTTTCCGTTTGCTCGGGCAGGGGGGCAGGGGGCGCAGATTTCCGAAGCACTCTGGTTCGACCGCCCACCGACCTACCGGTGTTCATACTCCCTCGTGCCCTTCGCATTTTCGGCCATTTTCGAAGTCCTGATTTTGCTTTTGACTTTCTCAAAAAGAAAAAAAAAGAATTGATAAAAAATGATGAAGCAGTTTCGTGATTCAGATTCAAGTCACTTCCAGGCTTCGGCATCCCATCCGATTCCACCCGAAATCTCACCCCAAAGGCCCAAACCACCGATTTCCCACATCAGCAACATCATCCCCAATGGCATTGCATTTCGCCACTCCACACCACGTTCACTTTTCATGCCACATCACCCTTTGCGTCATCGGCCCCTCCATGTGCCATACACAGGCGGTCTTCTCCTTTCTTCATCACAATGCAACCCCCTTCTGCATTAGGCATCTACATTCCACAACACCTACCCACCTCACCACCTCTCCATATTTCCACTGCATTTCCTCTTATTTTTAATCATTCTAGCATAGCTCTGGTCGCGTCGTGCTGTTCATTTCGTCAGATCACGCCCGCTTTCCCACCCCTTTGTCCCCGCAGGCTAAGGCTGAGGGTTGAGGCTTGGCCTTGCCTTTTCCTCCCACCCTTCACGCCAAAGCCTCTGTTGTCCTGCAGTGCTGGCAGTTCAGTTCTCTGCTTTTGCTTTTGTCCTCTGCGGACTTTGCCGAAATTCTCCGTCCTCCTTAGTTGAATTTCAATCGCACATGAAATTACTGGAAATCCTTCCAATTTTTGCTCAGGAGAGGCAGTGCGAGTGTGCCTGTGCCTGACGCCATCATCCGCTTTATTCCGACCGAAGCCCACTCCAACCAACCTACGCCACCTCTCTCTCTCTCACTCTTTCTGAAACCACAGCGTTAGGCTTCCAGTGCAAGGAGTAGGTCCTAATCCGGTTGGGCCGACGAAAGCCAAGGAGCCCGTTCCCTCCGGTCGACAGAACCTCTCATGGCGCTGTTCGTCGGAAACCCAACCCCGAAGCGAGAGATTCTCATTTTTGTCTTATATTCGTATACCTAAGTATTTCAATCCCCTTGGAGTGGCAAAGAAAACAAATAAAAATATGAATCGAAGCTGTTTGCTCTCAAATATTTTCGACTGAGATAAAAAATCCCGTTTTATGCAGATTTTTCTTTCCCAACTCCCTCTTTTCTTCCAGCGATTAATTCCTTCGAAAGCTTCTTCTGCGAGCCTCTTGTCGCTTCAAGGATCCACCTCTCTCTCTCTCTAACCCCTTCTCAGCTGATCTTCCATAGGATTTATCTCATCCCTGCTCTTATCTGAAGGGTGATATCTCACCCCCCCTCAAACTGCACGTCTTTCTTTTTTAACGTTCACCCACCTCTATTGCATGTGTCTCCGGGGTCGGTATTCTTTTTTTTTCATGGAAATAATTGATGGATGGATGAAACATCTCGGTGCTCAATTGACATGGCCTCATGGCCTGCAGCCATGCACCATGGCGGGCGACTAGCTCCTCTGTCAACGTCAATGCATTGAACACCATAGGGCGAATTTTTGGAGATGTTTTTTGTCGATCATGGTTACCCCATAATAACTTTTAAACCATTTTCAGATAAGCCCCATCAGGCCTTTTTGGTTGAAATAGCTCGTAGGCTGACAGAGATCTCAGATTGACAAATGTTGTAATTGTGTTTGCACTTTTTGGCACAGACCTCCCATCATTTTTCTGGAGTTTCTCAAATTCCTCGTTTAAAGAGGAGCTTAGTCGAGTGTCGTTGCAAAAGATTCACCACCAGGTACCTGCACTATGCCTACGTTATGGCCAAAAAAGGTAGGCATGGCACATCCGTTGGTATTCGCACACATAATCGTTGTCAGCGAATACAAAAACCTCTCTTCTTCACGGGTTTGTCGCACGCAATCCTCAGAGAAAGACTGATAACGGTCTTCACTTCACCGCACCGTTCATAATATGCAATGACTTTTTCTAACTCATATTCTTTCCAAAACAGTGAGGGAGTGGAATGCCCTGCCTTCAACATCGCCAATTATTTTAAAGTCAATTTCCAAAATGGGTTCAAGAATTGCGAGATGAAATGTTCTGTTCTCTCCAGTCTCCTTTTATTGTCAAGATTTGACACTTGTTGACTTCCTCATTGCGAACATATTGCACAATTCACGGGTGTGCTTCTGGATCTTCGCGCTGAAAGGGAAAATTCTTTCTTCGATCGAGTCATTATTATTATTATTATTATTTCGAACAATACTGCTACAAACTGATGTGGTAGCAGGCGAAGAACAGTGTTCCGAGTCAATGCAATAAGAACATTAACAATCAATGAGTTAAAAGAGAGAGAGAGGAAAACTGTGACAGGGGTTTCGTTGTGCGACACCCAAGGATCGTGATGCTCTCTTTATAATGGGAGAGGAAGCAGGCAGGGAATTCCAGTCAGTACAGTCAAGGAGTCATAATACGGCCGATTCGCAAAACGGCGCTTCGATCAGGTGTCTGAAGCCGGGGCTTCACGGCCAAGCCGGAGCTTCGTGAAGTGACGATCGAGGCCGCGGCTCCATTCGATTCGCAAAACGTGGCTTCACCGCCACTTCACGAATCCGGGGATTCGGTCGGATGCATGCCAAGACGGTTTGTTTCAAGATTCTTCATTGGCCAAGACCCTGCCCACTTGTCTCTAATGGTTATTCGAGATCGCAGCTCATTCCACACACTTCTGGAAGTTCCCATGTTGGATTTCGTACTTTTCCACCAAGCGATCCTGTTTCAATGAATGCAATAAATGAGCCTCTCAATTTAGTTTTCTCGAGACGCGGCATCGAAGTTTTGTTAAGCAGGCTGAAGAGTAACAAGGCAGCCGGATCTGACAGTATCACCAATAAATTTTTATCAAATGTGTCCTACGAAATTTCCTTTTACCTAACAACCTTATTCCAATGTGTAACCACTTCCTGTCGCGTGCCAAATTCCTGGAAGGAAGCAATAGTCGCCCCTGTCCCCAAAAAGGGCGACATGCAGAGCCCCGCAAACTACAGACCCATATCTTTGTTATGCTCAAGTGGAAAAGTTTTTGAAAAGATTTTGCACACCCACATTCTTTCTCTCATCACAGATTTACAGATTATCAACCCGAGGCAGCACGGCTTCAGAAAGGGTCTTTCATGCACAACTCAGTTGCTGGAGTTTACTTATGACGTTGGCTATTTGCTTGAAAAAAAGGCTACGGTCCACGCAATATTTATTGATTTCTCTAAAGCTTTTGACACAATCCCGCATTCATTGCTCCTGCTCAAACTATCTAAAATTGGTATCCCTCTGGACTTGCTCTCACTTCTGGAACATTTTCTGATTGGACGAACATTTCGAGTTTCGGTGAATGGTCCTCGCTCTGATCCAGTTTTTGTCCACTCCGGTGTCCCCCAAGGAAGTGTCCTTGGTCCCCTCTTATTCCTTATTTATATTAACGATTTGCTGCCTCTTTTATCGTCCACATCCAGATTGTTCGCTGATGACCTGGTCATTTATGCACAAGTTACAGATTATGTACATCACGTGGCTCTCCAGCAGGACCTCCTTGTTCTCGAGAATTGGTGTGACAAATGGGGTATGGGCGTTAACCCTGATAAATCCTGTTTGGTTTCCTTTGCGAGGCACTCGCGCTCCCCTATTGCTGATTTCCGTTATACTGTTAGTAGCAAAATTCTCCAAAAGGTTACTGAGTTTAAATATCTCGGTGTTTATCTTTCCGATGACCTTTCATGGGATTGTCACATCAAGTACATTTGCGGTCGAGCCCGTAAAGTTCTTGGGTTCTTACAGCGCAATCTGTGTCTTGCCAATCGTGATGCGAGGTTGCGTGCTTTTACCACTCTCGTTCTCCCCATATTAGAATATGCCTGCGAAGTGTGGGATCCATACCTCACATCCCACATTTGCCTCCTCGAAAAAGTACAGCGTCGCGCTGCGAGGTTTATTTGTAATAATTTCTCTCGGAATATAAGCGTTTCGCAATTGCTTGAAACGCTTTCGCTTGAAACTCTTGTGTCTAGGCGGCGAAAGAGGCGCTTGGTCTTGTTGCATGATATAATAACCCACAAACTCAATATCTTGCTGCCCACTGAATTCTCTTTTAGAAACACCAAAAGACGAACCGATAACGGTGCATACATCATATCCCCCTGTTTCCGTTTCACGCAGTTTTTCAACAGTTTCTTTCCACGTACCATAAGTGAGTGGAATGCACTTGCTCCGAGCCACTCTCTCGTTGTCAGTTATATGCAGATTACAGCCTAGTATCATATCCCGATTTACCCGCTCCAATCGGTCGAGTTTTCCATCATCACTGGCCTTTGCTGTTTGCCCTTTGCTTTTTCATTGTTGTTTTTTTTTTGTTTGTTATTTTTACTGAATGTTTTTATCCTCTGACGCTTCACTATGTTGTGAACAGTACAATAAAATAAACAAA
This sequence comes from Sinentomon sp. SZTP_YWyxl, assembly GCA_030068105.1. Classification (NCBI taxonomy): domain Eukaryota; kingdom Metazoa; phylum Arthropoda; class Protura; order Sinentomata; family Sinentomidae; genus Sinentomon; species Sinentomon sp. SZTP_YWyxl. The sequence continues at coordinate 2,529 of JASGXE010014557.1, read as the reverse complement.
TAAACAAACAAATAAGACAGAATATGACGTCACCAGACTTTCGCAGCTTTTCTGCAAGATAGGAGGCGGCTGCGGATGTGACCCTTCAGAAAGCGGACTTTTTCAGATAGAATGCAAGTTACCGCGGGGTTTCCATCTTATCAGCTGAGACACTCAATCAATAAAAAAAAACGAATTTCGACATTCGATAACAAAAAAGAACACTGCGCCGCAAAAAAGACCAACAGCGACTCCACTCAATCAAGCCACCACAGTGATTCCACTCAGTTAAGCGACCATTTCTGGAGAAAAACACGAGCAACCGCAAGCTCATGGAAATGGCATTGGCAATGCCATTTCCATGAGCTCCATTCCATTGCTCGCAGCACACCTCCGGTTTCCTGTGAAAATGTGCTGAAGACTTGGGAGAAAAATTGCAGATCAAGCAGTCCAGTGTGAAACATGTAGTGTTGTGTATAAAATAGAGAACTGAATACGGAGTCACTGTGCATACCGCGGACAATAGTGTCAAGACGCAACAGGTAGCATCGCTTTTTTGGAGGTTTGCAACGAGGAGATTTGCATACGTTTCTGCCTTTGCATAGAAATTTTTAGTCTTCTCGGGCGTTTTTCTCCACCCCAAATCTGATTTATTTTGGAAGCCTGGTGAATTCTAGATCAATCCAATGCAAGTTGTTACGTTTGTCGCAATTTGAAAAAAGTCACAGAAGTGGTCATCAAAAATGTATACAAATGGAGCAATTGATAGATTGAGGGCATTTTCACCATAACACAAAGATCTAAAAGACCCACGGCGCAAAGCCCGGGCAAATTGATCTTACGTTTCATTATCATCATCATCATTGCCATCCTGAGTTGACAGCCATGCGGCCGGTGACTCGGCAAAGAGGGCCATGTTGCCCTTGCATTTACACAAAATCCGGTAATCGTGTGACAAAACAGACCAATTTATTGGCTTCGCAACAAGGTCACATAACTCCACTTTTCATTTATAGCTTTTAACGGCACTACTGAGCTCAGCTCAAACGAACACACGATTTTCAACCAACAGAGCAGGATTGCTGCTCCACGATAAGTTCTCTTATCAGAATAAGTTCTCTTCTCATCATCGTTTATGTCTATGCGGGACAAAAACGCTTGAAAATCAAGAATGTATGTGCAAAGGCAGGGACGTTTCAACACACCTCCAACTCTGCAGAGGAATCGAGCATGTTCTTCCTCTTTCTCTTCCATAATGCACCAATTAATTAATAAGGGGTTTGTCGTCACCATAGAGGACGAGCAATTGGCTGCTCCTCCAGGTTGACCAGAAGGGCGAAAACCTCCAACTCTTCCATTTGCACTGATCCTTCAGAGACGCAGCAATGATCACAAATACCATACTTCTGACTTCGAAGCCGCGGCTCAAGCCTGCTGCCGACTAGGCTTCGATTTCAGCGAAAAAATGAGCCGAAGCAAGCCGCCGCTTCGTCGAAGTGCCGTTTTGCGAACGGAAACACAAACGAAGCCGAAGCTTCGGCCGGCGCTTCGATTCTGAAGCCGCGGCTTGCCACGAAGCGTCGTTTCGCGAATCGGCCGATAGTTTACGGAGCGGGATTCAGTAATTGCATATTGCACGAATGAGACAGGCGCTTAAGATTGCGCCTAACTACTTTCAAAAGCTGCAATCCACATCAATTTAGGATTCAGAAATTGCATATTCCACGAATGAAACCGGCGCAAAAGATAGCGCCTAATTAATTTCAAAAGCTGCAATCCACATCAATTTAGGATTCAGAAATTGCATATTCCACGAATGAAACAGGCGCAACTAATTTCAAAAGCTGCAATCCACATCAATTTACGATTCAGAAATTGCATATTCCACGAATGAAACAGGCGCTAAAGATTGCGCCTAACTAATTTCAAAAGCTGCAATCCACGTCAATTTGGGATTCAGAAATTGCATATTCCACGAATGAAACAGGCGCAAAAGATTGCGCCTAACTAATTTCAAAAGCTGCAATCCACATCAATTTAGGATTCAGAAATTGCATATTCCACGAATGAAACAGGCGCTAAAAATTGCGCCTAACTAATTTCAGAAGCTACAATCCACATTCAATTTCGGCTTCAGAAATTGCCACGGTTTTGATAAAGTTGCCGAGTGGGAAGTGACGCTGTCTTATTTCCCGTTGTTGGGCCACGTAGGAAAGGTCAGCCTTCGGCTGACCTTTCCTACGTGGCCCAACAACGGGAAATAAGACAGGCGTCAACTCCGGACTGTGAAGGCGTCAACTCCGGACTGTGAGCATCTGCGATTCGGGTTGGATTGTTGCGCTTATGAATGATTTTTTACGTTGGGGTTATGTCGTTTACAATTGCACGATCGCGGGGTGACATTTTCAGAAAATAGCTGTTCTCTCAGCTACGCAATTGTGTCCCCTGTTCTCTCAGCTATGCAATTGTGTCCCCCTTTGCACCATCAGAAATTACAGGGTGTGCCCTTTCTCTGTGTCGTTCAATTGCGCACCTCTGGCATCGACAAAC
>JASGXE010014556.1:0-19252 GCA_030068105.1 Sinentomon sp. SZTP_YWyxl | reverse complement strand
TGGATCTTGCCTGGTTGTATGTGTGTGTCTGCTTGGGTGTCTGAATGATTGCTATATACTAGGCCCCGTCCACATTCCGAGATCTCTTCGGGGTCCTTTCCCCTCCTTTTCCTTTACCCCTCCTTTCGATAATGCGCCGACGGTCGCGTTCCCTTCCCATCCCTTCCCCTCCCTTCCCTGGTAATGATGAACCCTCTGTTCACAATTGATGATTCCTTTAGGATGAAAACCTGTAGAACAGAGTAAATCGATACCGTTGGCAAGGAAAAATGCGAAAATTGATCGTCACAAATTTGGCGACGTGATTGGCTGTTGCGATGCCACTGTCCGCGGAAGTGGATTGGAAAAAAAATTATGCGACCCAGATGCCGTTGGCCAGTTTCTTGGATGAGTTGGCATTGGCCAATTCAACGCGCGAAAATGCGATTCAAAGCAAAACGCCAGAGAATCCGGATCAAACCGAACCTGCACCAAATCTTGCCCATATAACCTGATATGACCCAACCCAGCTCAGGTTTCATTGCGTTGAAAAGTGCAAACAAACTCTGATGCTGTGATCACCATTGCCATGTCCATCCAAGAAACGGGAATCCGAGAAGCATATTTTTTCCCAATCCACTTCCTCGGACCAGGAGCTCGCAAAAGCCAATCCCGTCGTCTGAAATGGAGACGTCATCAATTTTGCGATTTTTGCATTGCGACCGCTTTTTGCCATTTGGCATGTTTGCCACCGCTTCGCACCTTTTTCGAAGGTTGCAATACCTACGGCTAGGTTGCGTTAGATTAGGTTAGGTTAGGTTAGGTTTGGTTGAGTAAGGTTTAGAAAAAAAAATGTTGAAATTGGCTGGAATTACCAACAACCAATCAGAGACGCGCTTGCGGAAGTGGATTGGGAAAAAATATGCATCCGAGAACATAGGGATATGACGACCCAGATGGGTTGCCTGGGGGTGGAGCCGCAGAGGTCGGGTAACATGGGGGTTCCAAGCCCCCAGCCGTGTTCCAATGGTGGATAAGCCCCGGGCGCCAGTTTACAAACCCTGCCGCGACTTTAGATGGCAGAGACCGGGACCCTCACCGAGCATTGTTTTTTCCGAGAGGGGACAGGGTCAGGTCAGGTTCAGATGGCTTTCGCCAACAAAAAAAACATTTTTCGATATGCGAAAAAAGGGCCCCAATCGAGCATTCTCGCACCAAACGCTCTCTGTGATACAAAGTCGCGGCAGGATTTGTAAGACCGCGCCCCGGGCGGGGGGTGTGGTTTGGCCACTGTCCGTGATTTGTGCACGGGAAATAATTTCAATATTTGGGATCATTTTCCACCAGTGCGAGCAAGAGGAATATGCCAGGGAGGGGGATAGCGAACTGCACAGAAGGGGCATTTCCAATCGGGAGGACAGTTGCCCTAAATGATATCCCTATAGATTGACAACAAATGTATAGGTACCTTCCTGTTATTTTGTCTGACGCCACACAGTGGCCCAATTGCAAGCGAAGCGAATTGCAGTGAGAGCAGACGGGTCGGATCAACTTCAGGATTGGCTTCACTTCAGAAAAAGCGAAAGGACACCACAAATCACGTCCTCGAACTTGGGAACATCTACATGTCGTGGGGGATTGGGAACTTTTCCCGAAAAAACTGCAAAAACCAGCCATCGCCGGAAAACCGCGAGGGACATTTCGAACCCGGGGTTTTGAAAGTCTCCGAATTGAAATACTCGGGGTTTACCTTGCCAAAGATCTTTCTTGGAACGCCACATCATTTGCATTCTGTCAAAGGGAAAGAAAGTCCTGGGTATGTTGATGAGGAATATAAAGTCCGCACAGCCACCTGCGCCAAGCTTAATGCGCCGGAAAAAGGTTCATTGTTTCTTTTCTTTTTGTGAAAAGGTTCATTGGTTTTTGAAAATCGGTTCATTGTTCTTTTTGGAGGTGAATATTCATTGGTTTTTCGGAAAAAAGTAAATTTTGGTTCAAGGTTTTTGCTGAACGTCCAGGTCTCTTATGCGTTCTGGCAGTGGCACCTGGCTATGGACCAAGTTGACGGATCGCTTCCCCGGCTCTCCATTTGGACTGGGGCTGGCACTGATTTCCGCAAACTGCGAGTGAATCTCATGAGACGCCACATTGCTTGCTGCTTTTCCTTTGCAAAGGGAGATAACGTTCGAAGTCTGAAACTGCCCAATTGTTGAAGCGGAAGGATCGAAGGAGGATTTCATTTCCCGCCCCAACAGTCCAAATCAGTTTATTCGAATCAATCCAAACAGGCCGTGGAAAAATTCAACGTGGTCAAAAACTCAGACAATCACAATTGCATCGGAAGAAAAAGGCCACGCACTCTTTGCGAGCTGAGTCACAAATTATTCAAGGAATGCGAAGTATGTTTGGTGCTTGCGGACATTGACGTGCATTTGAAAACACACTGCAAAAACACATTGGCTTATCCTCAGGCTTGCATAAAAGCCACAAAATCCACTCATCATATCCTGCGAGAAGATTCTTGGAGAAAAATGCGAAAATGTGGGAATCTTGGGAATTTTGGTACTCTCCCTCCCGGCCCTTCACCGGTCTGCCGGCAAATTTGATATTTTCAGCTGAAGGGGACTTTGCGCATTTGGGGGACGGAGCTTTGTTTCTTCGCCAATTCACAGGGAAATATAGTTGGTTGCATGAAGACCCCAATCTGGCTGTTGCAGTTGAAGCAGTGGAACCCCGAACGAGCAGACCGCAGGTTCCACCCTCAAATTTTTTTGTTCCAAACGAGCTTTCCCGTTTTTGTAGGTTTGGACTTTGACACGAGGTGAGGTGAGATAAAAAAAAAGTTCCCAAATCGGTATGTATGTATTTCTTGAATAACCCCGGTTAATCCCAATTTTGGGACGAAGGGCCCATATGTTGTGTCGCTTTTTTAATCGGGCCAGTGGGCCCGAAGGGCCCACTAGTTGAAATAATTGTTGCGATTGATGTTGGCAGCATGTTGGGTCTTTAAACTTTGCCTCCTGATATCTATGACCATAAAACATGGAAAATGCAAATCAACTTTTTCGTGGCATCAATTCTCGCAAAACAGATTTGTGTCCAATTGTAGTTGGAATGTGGGGCCTGTGCTCGTTTGCACAGATTCATTGTTTCTCTACCGGAAGTCAGTTTCAGTGCTAGAAAAACCATGCGCGAAGGTGAGCTGTGCTCTGATACCCCATCTTGAGCTGTGACCGAGACATCTGATTAGGCCTATGCCGTGAAGTCAATGGTTCGCAATGAAAGCCATGTGAACTTTCAATTTAATGAAAGCCTTTGCACCATTCTTCATGAAAAGGTGGACATTCATAACTTGCATGCAAAATGGGTCCCTCACACACTTTTTCCCGATCATAAAATGGAGACGTAGAGGGATCGATTTGTGTCGTCATACGAAAGATGTTAATAAGCCAGTGATGCAGTTCTAAATTGCTACTAGAAAAGGTGCATGGGAAGCATCCAATCAACATCATGAAACTGTTTTTCCAGAAGAGTTTCGCTCGACTCAGTGACTACTTAGCAATTGTTTTTACAAACTATGCAGACTAGTCAGCAAATGGCAGTCACTAGTCAGCAAATTCATGACCATATCAGTCCAATGCACATTCGATGCAAACAATATTCGATCTAAGCAAGCGTCACTCGAACCAAATCAAGTTAGGCGCAAATATCATTTGGAGAAAATCACATTCGGACCAAACGCCGTTCAATCTAAGGTGCATTTGGACTAAAAACCGTTGGAACAAAAACAAATTCGATCCAAAGGCAATTCGGACAAAAAGCTATTCGGATAAAATGGTTCGAATAAAACAGCATTCGACCTAAAATTCAATTGACCCAAACAACATTCTAACTAAAAACCATTCGAACTAAAGTGCACTTGGACTAAAAACCATTCGAACCAAGATGCATTCGATCCGAAGGCAATTCAGACAATACCTACCTGAGCCACTCGGACCAAACGCCGTTCGATCAAAACAACATTCGACCCAGATGACATTCTATCCACTTCCCCCTATCCATATGACGTAGAAACCCCTCTCTGTCTGTCGTTTTATTGGAGCAGCAGGAAAAATTTATTTTTTCCCGGTTTGGGTTTGTAATTGAATATATTGAAATCTCTTCTTTTTTTTCCTTTTTTTAATATTCTTTTGTTTTTTATTTTCTTTCTTTTTTTTATTGATTTGTAAAAATCCATCCATTTATCGGTCAAAAGTTGGAGATTTCGTCAAAATCTCTTTCTTGATATACCTACCAATAGGTCTTCTGTATTTCTCAGATATTTCTCTTTGATTTTGACCCATCACTTCGAAAATTCATTGACCAATGATGCACATAACAAACTCTTGGCTATATATGCAGGATGATGCAGGATGACAATGGCCGTTTGATATCCAGTTGATACCAATAAAGAATTGGTAATAACTTTCAGGCTGCTGAATGTGATTGGCTGTTCAGTTGACGAAGAACAGCTGCATAAGCATGGCATAGGATACAGAGCATCTCAAACTCACCTGGAAAGTAAGCCGACTGCTGGTGGTGGCAGTAAAAATCAAGTTCTGTTGCAGCAATCGTTGAGATTTTTTGGTGACGAGTTGCTTAAAATTATTCAGTACTTAAGAGGTGCTTAAAAGATATGAAAATATCGAATCTCCCATACACCTTGCGCCTTGACGAGACCATGCACTGATTCAATGGATTCCAATACACCTCTACCTCTCCTGCTCTCTGCAGGGCTAAGATGATAGGTGGATATTATGATGTGCATTGAAGTTTGCATTCGTATCACTATCGGCGGAGAGATCATGACGGGGGCAACCCTAACTCCGAGCTGCGAGGTAAATTTTTGCCATCTGCTTCAATGGAAAAAATTTACCTCGCAGCTCGGAGTTAGCGTTAACCCCGCATTGATCTCTCCGCTGTATGCAATTTTGATCTCAGAAGCTTGTAGTTTAAATGAGATGAGTTTAAATAGAATGTGATTTTTCTTGATGCCAAATCTCTAGCAAATGCCAAAAAGTGCAAAACTGTTTGCTGAAAATGACAAAAAAAATTCCTATATTTTTTCCTATATTTTTGCAATTTTTTTCCTATATTCCTATAATATTCTGGTCTGCTGCCGCTGGACGCCCTGCACATGGCAAAAGGATCTGTGAAGTTGGTGCATCAACAGCTCGTGTGGATGATTACAGGGTTTCTGTGTTGAACCAAAAATCATTTCTTCCTACAGTAAATTTAGCTCTCTTTCAAGTATCAGTCAGGGCAGGGTTAACACTCTGTCATGGGCCATGACATGCAAGCATCTGTGGAGAACAGACATTTCATTGAACAGACACCTTGTGACTCATCATCGGATCAACTTGTCCACACAGTTTCTGGGCAATGACATGCAAGCATCTGTGGAGAACAGACATTTCATTGAACAGACACCTTGTGACTCATCATCGGATCAACTTGTCCACACAGTTTCTGGGCAAGATCAGGCTGGACAATCGAAACACGACACTACCAGTGGGACTGTGACTTGCCACCAAGAGTTGCATGTTATGCAGACTGATTTTGAGATCATGCTAATGATTTGGAACCGGGAGGGAATAAAAGGCTTGCAAATCTGTTGAAGACTCTTCGTCATTTGAGATCCATGCCAATGATTTGGGTCCGGAGAGCGGAGGGAATAAAAGGCTTGCAAATCTGTTGAAAACTCTTCGTCATTTGAGATCCATGACAATGATTTGGGTCCGGAGGGAATAAAAGGCATGCAAATCTGTTGAAGAGCAATGAGAAAATCAACCATGTCGATCTGAAGGAACTCCAAATTCTGTTGCGGTCTGGGAGGGACAGACTTGTACAGATGATCAGATTGCAGATGCAGGAGAGCAAGTTTAACGTTGCGTTGTTCCAACTAAAGTTAAGTCTAACCTTGGTTTGACTGACGTTCAACCTGGGTTGGTGTTTTGTTGTTCAATTTGCAAACTCGAGTTAAACAAACTCTCGAGATGCAAAATCTAACCTCGAGTTATTTCCATTTACTCAGGTTGTCTTTTCCGTTCTTTTAAACGGAGTTTAGTCAACAATCTGAGTTTATCTCAACGAACTCGAGGTTAAAGACAACCCCCTTTTTTTGGTTGGTTAAATAAGTCTAGTTTCAGTGACCAAGTAGTGTTTAGCATGTTGGTTGTTTTTCACTACATGCATGTGTAGTGGACGCATGATAATCATACTGACTTGATAATAATTATGTTTATGTGCCGGATCTTATTCAGGGTTGCTGGATCTTTTCAGGGTCATCAGCATTCAATTTCCAAGACTTTCAGTGACTTTCAAGGTCAGTTCCTGTTTTTCATGGAGTCCCCCATATTTTCGGAGACCACAGCTTCAGCCCTGCGGATACAGGGTTATCCTGCCTGGCGTGTTTCGACTTTCGAGTGTTCTCGATCTTATTCTAAATTCAAGGTCGTTCCTGGCTGATTTCCAAGACCTTCACTGGCCGCCAGATCCTCTTTTCTTGGGGAACGACCTGTTTCGGAGGGGCACAGCACCAAAACGGCCGGCCTTGGACTACTGTTCATCGTTCAAGGTTATTTCCGGGGAGTTTTCATGTGTGCCTGGTCAAATTCAGTATCAGGGTAAAAAGGTTTCTTTTTTGTAAACATCTCGCAAGATTGCGAGAGCGAGATGGATGTCTTTCGTAATAATCAGATTGATCAGCAGGGAGAAGAAGCACTGGTCCAAGAACTGATCTGTTCAACACTGCTCCATTGTGGACTGCTCTATTGCATTTGTGAATTTTTTACGAGTCCATTGTATTTGTCAATGAAAAAACAATTTGTGATTTCTTTTCTCTGCGGCGCCATTCGCTGCAAACAAACACAAAATTTGGTTCTACGAGTAGGGTGAAGTAGGGTGTGCGATTCCAAGAAACTCGATTCCGATGTATTTCGATTCCGGGGCCATCTCGGTTCCAATTCTCGATTCCGATTCCGGGGCTAACTTGATTCCGATTCCTGGTGAATCGAGCTCGATTCTGCTCGATTCCGATTCCAGAGAATCGCACACCTAGAGGTGTGCTATTCACCGATGTGGGATGGAATTGCAACAAAACGGCAATTGATGCCACAAACAGCAATCGCACACCCGGGAGGTGTGTTTTGAAACACCAAACAAAAACTGGATATTGCGAAGTCTCGATTCCGATTCCAGGGCGAGCTCGATTCCGATTCCAAGTCTCCCTTCCGATTCCGGGACGATATCTCGATTCCGATTCCAAAATTCGATTCCGATTCCTGGAATCGGAGCTCGATTCCGATTCTGCACACCACAAACGAGTACATCCGCAGCAGTAGTTTTACCAGACCCCCCTATGCGGGTTCAGCCCGAGAAAACTGCGTACACCCCCCCCCAGAAAAAGTTACCAACACCCAGGGAAGGATGGTGAGTCGAATCAATTTGAAGACGTGGACATGTCTGCCGATAAATACCAAATCAATGTGCCGACAACCAGTATTTCACGATCGAGATGTGCACCATCTTTTTGGCATTAAGTCTGCGGGACGCGCGCATTTTCAACCGTTTGCAAATGAAACATCGGTCGGCCGGCCTTGCCTGGACTGCCGCTACAGGATTTCTGCAAAGTAACGATATGGTTTTGAATTTGCCTATGGCGACACATTGAACTCAGCTCACTGTGTTTCGCCCAAAAAAACGGAAAAATACGGTGTTCCAATACTGTTCCCATCTGGTGTCGCCTGTTAGTTCTTTGAAAGTTCCATGTCGGCAACTGTGCGCCCTGCCATTCTCTTGAGGCTTCAGGCTGTACAGCTGCAGTCATTTTTTTCTGGCTTCGCTGTGTGAAGTGTGAATGTTGTACATTTGCCTACCATCTGTGAAATTAACACGCAATCACTTTTTGCACCTATGACCATATTTGGACCATCTGTCAAATAAAGAATAGGTTTGTGTGTCCTTCAGGGGCAAAATTTCGAAAAACAAAACGGCTCGAGCTTCTTTTATTTGTTGAGATTATACTGACGAAACAGAAGGAGGCAGCTGCCAGCATGCACTGGGAAGCCACTTCGTCCACGAAGCAAACTTTAAAAAAGTGTAGTTCATGCCGATATGGCATGAAAGCCGCCTGTTTAAAACAACGTCGATACCATAGATGAAGAATATCGGACCACTATTATAGACGGCGGTCCAACCCGCCCGTCACGCTGTGTATTGAACGTCCGGACATCACGCAATTGCACCGTCTGGCACGCCGATTTCGGGAATGGATGCGACTCACAAACATTGCTCTCTATTGAAAAGTTCTGGGCAGATTTCAATGATTTTGATGTTCAATGAAAGCTAATAAAATGCAGATTTCAATTTCATAAAGAAGTTCCACTATTTCAGCATATAAAGTAACGAAAAACGTTCTTGGAAAGCAAAGCCTGTTTCCAAAACGCCAATATATTCAGTGCGTTATTTTTCTGAATCGACTGCAGCGCAAAATTTTCCGTTGCAACATGGGTTCGACCTGCTGCAAAGTTGTGCGCAAATACCTGGCCTACATTTTGATACCAAATTCATCGAAATCTGAGGCCATTTGACCCAACACTTCTCCTTCCAAAACAGCTACCATTATCAATCACACATCGGCCATCAGAATCAGAATCGTGCTGTAATCGGGCCAGTGGGCCCGAAGGGCCCACTAGTATTTTTAATCTGTGGTCGATACCCATCCCACCTGGTTCTGACGTTTGACATCACGCTCAATTTTTTCATTTGGCATTCATTCGATCCTGCTTTTGCTGCCGACGCTTTCCGATTCAAAAATTTTTCAAATCTGAGTCGAATGCTGAGTCGAAAGGGGACGAACCAAAATGCGGACGCGGACCAATGGAACATGTGGTGTGGCGGTTCGAGAAACAAGCGAATTCCGCGAAACGTTATTGTGGTTTTTATATGGTTTATATTATGGTTTTTTTTTATGGTTTTTATAAACGTTATTATGGTTCGAATTCCGCGAAACGTTAAAATGGTTTAACGGATTGATGGAGTAAACAAATGGTTTAAAACTGTCGGATGAGAGGTTGGTGATCATTTATTTGTTTGTTTGTTAATAAAAATCTCCTGAAAATTGTTACTCTTTGACGCTGTGCACTCATGTATTTCAATCACAAAATGTAATGTGCCATTTTTTCTCTGTATGCCATGGGAAAAGAATCGGACCACTATTATAGACGGCGGTCCAACCCGCCCGTCACGCTGTGTATTGAACGTCCGGACATCACGCAATTGCACCGTCTGGCACGCCGATTTCGGGAATGGATGCGACTCACAAACATTGCTCTCTATTGAAAAGTTCTGGGCAGATTTCAATGATTTTGATGTTCAATGAAAGCTAATAAAATGCAGATTTCAATTTCATAAAGAAGTTCCACTATTTCAGCATATAAAGTAACGAAAAACGTTCTTGGAAAGCAAAGCCTGTTTCCAAAACGCCAATATATTCAGTGCGTTATTTTTCTGAATCGACTGCAGCGCAAAATTTTCCGTTGCAACATGGGTTCGACCTGCTGCAAAGTTGTGCGCAAATACCTGGCCTACATTTTGATACCAAAATCATCGAAATCTGAGGCCATTTGACCCAACACTTCTCCTTCCAAAACAGCTACCATTATCAATCACACATCGGCCATCAGAATCAGAATCGTGCTGTAATCGGGCCAGTGGGCCCGAAGGGCCCACTAGTATTTTTAATCTGTGGTCGATACCCATCCCACCTGGTTCTGACGTTTGACATCACGCTCAATTTCTCATTTGGCATTCATTCGATCCTGCTTTTGCTGCCGACGCTTTCCGATTCAAAAATTTTTCAAATCTGAGTCGAATGCTGAGTCGAAAGGGGACGAACCAAAATGCGGACGCGGACCAATGGAACATGTGGTGTGGCGGTTCGAGAAACAAGCGAATTCCGCGAAACGTTATTGTGGTTTTTATATGGTTTATATTATGGTTTTTTTTTTATGGTTTTTATAAACGTTATTATGGTTCGAATTCCGCGAAACGTTAAAATGGGTTTAACGGATTGATGGAGTAAACAAATGGTTTAAAACTGTCGGATGAGAGGTTGGTGATCATTTATTTGTTTGTTTGTTAATAAAAATCTCCTGAAAATTGTTACTCTTTGACGCTGTGCACTCATGTATTTCAATCACAAAATGTAATGTGCCATTTTTTCTCTGTATGCCATGGGAAAAGAATAAAAGAAAAGAAAAAAAAGAAACTGCAGGTTTGGTTGGTTTTTTTTTTTTTTTTTTAGGTTCGGTTTTTTTTTTAGGTTCGGTTTGGTTGGGTTGAGTGCGGTTTGATCGGGTTAGGTTTGGTTGTGTTGGGTTAGATTTGATTTGGGCAGTTTTGTTTGGAAGTTTGGGGGTTCAGATTCGCACTGCAGCCTTTTTTTTTTTCTGCTTTTCTCAAATTTGTTTATTTCTTTTTTAATCATACAGGAACAAAAATTTTCACAATGAATTTTGTATCAAAAATAGGCAATTTTAGCGATGCAAAAAATAGGTTTCGGACTCCAAAGGGTTTCAAAAATTGCAGGGAAACAACAAAAACGAAGTGCATCAATCAATTTTGTTTATCAATCAAAGAGATGTGCAATGTTCGTGTTTGTTTGTACCCTCCCCTCAAACGGAAGTGACTAAAACGCTGAACCTGCTTGTCCTGCTTGTCTTGCTTGTCCTGCTGGTAATGGCCAGATTAGGGTTAGGTCAGGGTTAGGTGAGGTTAGTTTAGGTTAGAATAACCTAATCTAACTATAACCTAACCTATTTAACCATTACCAGCAGGACAAGCAGGTTTCCAGCAGGACAAGCAAGACCAGCAGCAGTGGCGGATCCAGCCTTTTGTCAAGGGGGGGCGCCGGAGCATGGCGCCGCAGGCGCCCAGAACCGGGGGGTCCGGGGGGCTGGAGCCCCCCGGCGGGGTTCCAAGGGGCAGAGCCCCTGGTGGGGGGTCTGGGGGGCGAAGCCCCCCAGAAGCCAAAGACATCTTATAAAAATTGCTTCCTGAAAACCACTCTCAGAACACTTCAGCACGAGTTTTCTCCCTAAAAGACACCTGTAGCTCAGAATCTGGTTACAGTTCTTGTTTGTGTTGGCGTTGTTGATACGGAACACTCGACAGATATGGAAGGAAGCGATGAAGATATGGAACACATGGATGTGCGAGTCTCGTCTGTCTCTGCAGCAGAATTCCAAAGCTTGAATGCACATCGCAGTTCACAACACAAATAATCCATTGGTACAGTTTGGATCGGAATACTTGGCCATACATGCCACAGACGTGAGCTGCGGGAAATGGCGCTCTTGCTTGGGAAATCATTTCAGTTTCGGAACGTTAAGTGGGTACCTAACGGCGTAAGAGGTCACGTTTGGGGCTCGGCTGCAGGCAGTCTCGAGGAAGCCGCCCCAGCATTGCAGTCGTGACATTTCTTTCCTAGATTTGGTCGGGAAGTATTGTTCTGCCAATAGCAACATTCCAACATCACACATTCACACACACAATTAAATGTCAAAATGTGTAATGGCAACGTGACACAATTAAATCAGGTACCACGTGATAGGTTTCAGCCAAGCGTACCCGTCGCTGCCCGTTGTTGGTAATCATTGCACCCTTTGCACTGCACGTGTTAAAATAGATTTTCTTGGTAGTAATATAAATGGATAAAACTTGAGTTGGTCAGGAGCATCCACAGCAAAAATTGCAAAAAAGTGCAAGATGATGAAAATGGGGGAATGGCTTACCGTTTATGGGTATGATAACTTTTTTCACCTTATCCGTAGTATTGAGACCGCCTGTCTGGACAGCACAGTTCTGCCAAACTGTTCTATATCATGCTGCAGGATCCCAAATTCCTTCTCCATGCATACACTATAACCGTTGAGTGTCTTCTGGGCGAAAAACGTCAATTTTCGAGGAAAAAACAGCACCTTTATGTATAGCGGCCTAAAAATCATTTTTTGCCGTATTTGTTTTTTGGCTGCAAGGGGGGGGCGGTCGCCCCCCCCGCCCCCCCCCCTGTATCCGCCACTGACCAGCAGTACAAGCAGGTTCAGCATTTTAGTCACACCCCCCTCAAACAAACACAAAAGCGAAGTGCCATCAATCAAATTTTGTTTCACAACAAGAGAGTGCAATTTCGTGTTGTGATGCTCCCGCAAATTTTAGAGCAACATTTATCATCAATATCAATTGACAAGTATAGAGAATTCATTCAGAAATGGAAAATGCAACAAAACATTCACCACCTTATATAGGTATAGGTATCAGACGCTGCTTTCAGCAGGTTATTATGCCACGAGGCAATCGTCAATGGAGAACAGCAAGTTCTCACATATGACAGCAAATGTCATCATATACCTGGGAAGGGGAAGGGAGGGGAGGGAAGGACACGCGACCGTCGGCTGCAATATTCGTAAGGATAGGAAAGGGTAGGTAAAGGAAGGAGGGGTGAGGAGGGTAGATATAGGACATATCATCGGAATGTGGACGGGGCCTAGTCATATAGCATTCAATACAGGCACACAACAGTCATACACACGCGACCCAAACAAGACCTCCCCTACCATCAGCATCAAGCCTGCAGCATTAACCAGCACACACGCACACCACAACATACCCATTCGCAATCTCAAATGAAATTATGCAAAAAAGCGAATAAAAGTTAGACATAGGTAGGTGAGAGAAAAGGAAGAAGGTAGGGAAATGACGATATGAAGAAACAAAGCCAACAACATGAGATTAGATAGAAGAAAAAGAAGTAGAAGATAACACAGTTTGACCCACATAGGTTCCTAGGTAGTCTTTCCGGAGCACTACATCGGGGGAATGGGTTCGCCTTGCGTCAGTCGCGCGGCGATAGCGCTGTCCGACAACTGCCGGTTAACTAGCGCAGGGAGTCACGGAAGCACCAGCGGCGTTCGCCAGCAGTACGCACACTCCCTCTTCCCAGCTGCGTGAAAAAGGTTTGCACTGACCACGCAGAGGGGGGGCCACCAACATGGGCCGCCGACTCCGGGCAGGTTCCCGGCTTAGGTCTGGGCATGACGCAGGGATGGGTACGTATTATACGTCACGTATTATACCGTAAATTTTACCGTATTATACGTCGTATAATACGTACGTATAAAACCCACGTATAATACGTCTTGCCGAACTTCAGCACATGGCACATGTTTTTGGGGTGCAACTAGGCAGGTAAATTGATTAGGCATATTGCCTGAGCCGTGAGGTGTGTATTTCTTGTGATAATTCAAACGAACAGGGCCAAGATAACCTTGCAGTGTTCCAAGCATCAGTGTTCACACATCATTTTGGTGGGTCGTACAGATCATTGGGGATGTGCAGATGGAAATTATGGATATAAATCCAAATAAGCCGTTCATTCCAGATGCATAATAATTCCCAAATTGAGTTGGAAACCATTTGGTATAAAAATCACAAGATATTTGATTGAAGCAACGAGATAAAGTAGGTACCTAGAAAAAATGTGTGAATAGCAATGATTGGAACATTGCCAGGGGTTGAAAAGAAAAGAACAAATCGAATTAGATAGATGTGCAAACAATAAGTAACCTAGTCAAATAATAGCTTATTAAAAAAAAAAAAAGAAAGACTCCTGCTTGTTTTACATCTTACGAATATTGGCCTGCCTACCTATAACCTGCATGTCATAGGTACCTAGTTCAATGTGGGTGTAATCTCATAGCAGAACCAAGGGGCTAATAGCTACCTACCTAGCTAGATTAGTGCCCCCCAGGGTGAAACACTCCCACGTTCATAAACAATGATTTTCAAGCAACCGAATTCTCTTCAAATACCGAGGAGGTAACAAAAGTACCTCCTCTCCAACATTACCCTTTATTTCATTTCAGTTTTGTGCGTGTAGGTACACTCTGCAGTGTTTGCCCTTTTCTGGGTAGACCCCTTGATGGGTATTTTTATTTAGTTTTTGTATAGTCCCTCAATTCCTGTCACTATATAATCCTATGTAGAAAAAAACTACTTCTCAGCAACATTGGATCTTGTGACATGAAGAATTGGAATGTCTCACGCTTAAAGACATAAAATGACATAATGTTTTTTAAGTCTGGTGGTAAAAAATTCCAGATTCTCGTACCTTTAACATTCCCGAGACTGCTCTTAGTGTAGTATTGGGTCTAAGACTTCTTAGATTGTTTGCCTGTGCTGCCCTAGTCTGATAGGCACTGCTACGTAAGCCTTCCACAATGATTCCCCCACGAGGTTGAATATTATGAACAAAACGGTACATCTGAAGGACAAAGCAGTGACATATCAAACTATATAAAGGCAAAATTTTCAACATCCGGAAAACAGGCAAACTTGGAGCTCTCATATTGCAACCAACAACAAGACGGACAAGTGCTTTTTGTTTTCTGTACACTTTATCCAATAGCGTTGCACTTGCACACCCCCATCCCATCACACCATATAATATTGAGCTATGTGCTAAGGCAAAATACAGCATTTTGCGGTAATAGCATGGAATAAATGGTTTTATTCGAACAAAAACAAAAATTAATGAATTTAAACGCTTAATTAATGAATTTAAACGCTTAATAAAAAAGAGATGAAGATGCTGATTGGTCCCATTCTGATCTGGTGGACTGGGCCTTTTGCTTCTAGATCCGCAGATACCAATGGCATCCGTTCACCCTTCATGGTCACTCACTTGCCCACATGGGGATGGGGCAAGTTGCTGATCCAAGCGTTACGGATATGGCTGCGCACATAAAGGAACTGGACAGCAAGGGCGAACTCCCACGAAATTTGGATAATCCTATCTTGAAGGACGTTATTCCAGTTATAACAAAGGGATGGGCGATTGTTCGTTTCAACACAGGAATCTGGCTCTATAGAAGTACCGTTCGGACGCATCGTCTGCAAGGAATGGCAGTTGCAGTGAAAATCGCTTCTCCCAGTGAATTTCCCAAGCCAGCGGACGAGAATTACCGTTGCGGCAATCTTGCCTGATCGGATGACGAGTGCCAAACATGGGATAGAAAATCCTTCTCAGAGAAATGACGAGAACTAACTTTGGCTAACCAATTCTTGTCTACCATTGTATGTAACATAAATATGTTTGACTCCTGACGGTTTCTCTTTCAATTTTATTAAGATGTTTCCTGAAACTTTTTCCAAATATCTGTTTATTATTATGAAGAAGTCGCTTCTTTCTGGCAGGCTTCCTTCTCGATGGAAGCATGCATTTGTGTGCCCCATTCCAAAAAAGGGTGACCCAAAACTTGCAAAGTCATATAGGCCCATTAGTTTAACAAGTCCTTGTTGTAAGGTCCTGGAACATGTTTTATTGGACTATCTCAAACTGGCATTGGAAACAAATGGGATCCTTCATCCAGCCCAGCATGGTTTCCGCTCAGGCTTTTCATGTGAAACGCAACTGGTCAATTTCACACAGATCATTTCCAATGTACTGGATTCATCAGGCCAACTTGATGCTGTATTTCTGGACTTTGAGAAGGCCTTTGACCTGGTCCCTCACAAGTCTCTTGTGGATAAGATAAAAAGCTTAAACCTAAACCCACTTCTCATAGGATGGATTTCTGGTTTTCTGTCTCATCGCACTCAACAAGTGTTTATGGATGGAGCTTTTTCTGACATAAAGGCAGTTACCTCTGGTGTTCCCCAGGGGAGTGTTTTGGCCCCCAAGCTTTTTTCCATTTTCATAAACGATCTTCCACAGGTGGTAAAATGCAACATGCACTTGTTCGCCGATGATTGTGAAATTGCAAATGTTATTCAATCCCCTGCTGACTCTCTCACATTGCAAAAGGATCTCGATGAAATCTTGGTTTGGTGTGGGAAATGGGGTATGAGGTTAAACATTGGTAAATGTGTGGTTATTCACTTTACCACTAAAAATCACCCAATCTTAGGCAGATATTCACTGTCCAACATTGAGCTCCCTGTTGTAGATCATACCAAATATCTGGGTGTTACATTCACAAATCGCTTGAACTGGGAAATGCAGATAAATCATGCCGTTTGTAAAGCAAATTCAGCCCTTTACTTCATTCGACGAAATTTTCACAGAGCTTGTAAATCAGTTAAGGAAAAACTTTATTTTGCTCTGGTGCGCTCAGTTTTGGAATATGCTGCCTCTGCATGGGATCCCTACAGGGTCACTTTAGTTGAAAAACTGGAGAGAGTGCAAAGAAGGGCTGCACGATTTGTTTGTGGTAGGTTCGCTCCACTGGATAGTGTTTCGGAGATGTTGGAGAACCTAAATTGGACTTCTTTGGCATCTCGCAGAAAAATTTCAAGACTTGCTGGCTTATTTCTAGGATTAAATAATGTAGGTGGCTGGTCTGCTATAAAGCAGTTTCTTTTACCAGCAAACTATAGAGGGCGGCACGACCATGAATTTAAGCTTCAGACTAGGCCATGTTACAAAGATACTGGAAAGTACTCTTTTGCTTGTAGGACAGTCAATGAGTGGAATATGCTGAGCCCTGAGGTTTTTGGAACAGGTCGGGACTTTGGTGTGACAACGTTTAAGGGCAATGTAGCCTTGGCCCTCTCCCGCACTTAACCCAATAATGACTTGAGCTCCTCAAAGTCTCTTGCTGGGATTCAGGCTCAGTAGTTACCCGTGTGTGCTTGTGCTTGTTCACCCAATTCGTTTAGTTTTATTTTGCTGTGGCTTAAATTGAATTCATCCATTTGACTTTTAATTTTGATTTGACATGATGATTTGCGCCGGGACAGGGTCCCTGCAAATTAACAAATAATAATAATAATAATAATAATAATAATAATAATAATAATAAATTTTGTCCGGCAGGAAAAGGCCACAGATGTGATTTTAAATTGCGTTTTTTTCGGAATTAAAGAATGCTTCTAATTTTGAATGCAATGCAATCCACTGATATGTAGATCCCATTGAATATGGCAATCAAAATTTATGCCCAGATATTTGTAATGATCGGAATGAGTAATTAGAGTCCCGTTTATGTTCAAAGATATTTCTTTGACCAAAAGAGATTTGATTTTTGGATGAAAAATTGTAAGGTTAGTCTTTGATATGTTAATTTGAAATTGGTTGAGGCCCAACCATTCAACAATTCTCCCCAAATCAGCTTCCAGAGTGCCCATTAAGGTATTTGGATCACCGTATTGCAAGAAACTGATATCGTCAGCAAAAGCCACAAGGAACCCCGAGTTTCCAACTCTAAAAATATCATTTAAATAGATAACGAATAACAGTGGTCCCAGTACTGAACCTTGTGGTACACCACACTTTCTAATCTCAAAATTTGAAGAAGTATCATTATACAGAACATATTGTTCTCTTTGATGGAGGTAATCAGCTAATATAGCCAAGCAATTCCCTCTAATCCCCATCAATCTCAGCTTTTCCACCAGAATAGCATGATTGACTGTATCAAATGCTTTGCTCAGGTCCAGCGATACACAGGCAACTACCTTTCTCTCCTCCAGTCCCTTATCGATATAGGACATTTTGTGTGACATTAGCAAATTGATTGACCGACCTGGCAGAAAGCCATATTGGCTGTCAGATAGAGAGCCCATTTTGGTAAGAAAGTTTAATATTCTTGCATGCAGAACTTTCTCCACCACCTTGCTGCAGGTGGGTATTATTGCAACAGGACGATAATTTTCAAACAAAGTAGAATCACCCTTTTTAAATATTGGAATGATCCTTGTTTTTTTAAGTGAATCAGGATAATTTCCGCTCAAAAAAATGCTATTTACAAGATGTGTTAATGGAGACAACAGCTTTAATGAAAAAATCTTTAGAATGATGCTTGAAATGCCATCGTCAAAGCATGAAGTCGTATTGCGGAGGGAACCAATGGCCCTCTGAAGTTCTTCCTTTGTAGCTGGATATAGAAAGCAGGAATGCTGACTATATGGAATGCCTTGACAGACAGCCCTCATATCAACTGGCTCCTGACTAACACCGATCTTTGCAAAATAGCTATTAAATCTCTGAGAAATCTCCATTGTGTCATTTATATGACCACAATTCCCTGGACCGTCACTAAAAGTATTTTGGAACACTCTTTCCCGCCTTCCCTTCCCAATAGCAAAATTTAATGTTCGCCAAATTTTCTTTGGATCTGTTCCAGCCCTGTCCAAACACTCTTGCAGATAGACCTGTTTGGCTCGCTTTAACCTGGCAGTGAGCAAGTTACGGAAATTTTTATAACGAAATGCATATTCTTGTATCAATGGATTACGCTTAAAAGCTTTAAAGAGATGATCCTTATGCCTGATATCGCTGAGCAATTGGTCTGTCATCCATGGCCTCTTATGGTCTGTATAACGCCTGCAGGGTTGAGCATAGGGGGGGGGGTAGGGGGGGGGGGTAGGGGGGGTTACCCCCCCTGGCCTTCGGCCGAGGTTACCCCCCCCCCAGCCTTTTTCCGACGGTATCGTCGGAAAAAGGTGGGAAAAGAGTCCTGGTGTGTGTGCAGGGCACACACCAGGACTTCAATAGGAGCAACATTGTTTCTTTGTACTTTCTGTTTGATTCCCCTGCCTGAAAAAGGCTAGGGGGTAACCTCTGCCTTTGCCGAGGTTACCCCCCCCCCCTACCCCCCCACCCCAAATGTTGCTGTCAAAGTCCTTCCTGGTGTGCCCTGAACACACCAAAGGACTTCATTAGCAACATTCTGTTTCTTTTGTACCTACTTCCTTTTTGATTCCCCTGCCGGAAAAAGGCCAGGGGGGGGGGTAACCTCGGCCTTTGGCTCAGGTTATCCCCTATCCTTTTCCAAGGGTACCTTTGGCCAAAGTCCTCGTGTGTCCTGCACACACCAGGAAGGACTTCAATAGCAACATTCTGTTTCTTTTTAATTCCTGTTTTGATTCCCCTGCTGGAAAAAGGCTAGGGGGGGGTAACCTCGACCTTCGGCCGATGTTACCCCCTAGCCTTTTTCCGAGGGGACCCTTGGCCGAAGTCCTGGTGTGTGCCCTGCACACCCAGGACTTCAATAGCTACATTCTGTTTCTTTTGTACTTTCTGTTTTGATTTAAGAAAATGGTAAAATGAAAAAAAACTCATCCAGAAAGTCGTGTCTGACAGGTATTTCCTTACTCCACTATTGCACTGCAAACCCTCCAGGATAAGGAAAAAAGGACCGAAATGTCGTAGAATGGCATCTGAGGAACCCTA
>JASGXE010014555.1:0-12123 GCA_030068105.1 Sinentomon sp. SZTP_YWyxl | reverse complement strand
ATTCGTGACAATGACACCCTCCCTCCTGCATGCATGCGTGCCTCTCATTGAAAATATCTGTGGCTTGGCGAGTGGTATGGTGGTGCTCTCCCACAACAAAGAATAGCTCCACTCGTTGCTGGATTGTTAGAACCGTGGCAATAGTGGTCTCAGAATTAGCCTAAACACAAATGCAGTCTGTGGGAAACAGAGAAAAGGGACATTTTGAGAACACACTAGGCAAACCAATCTGCTGAGTGACTTTTGAAACACACTGCATATGCCAAACCTGAACATGGAAATGCACCTGATTTGCTTGATCTTCGTGTGTTGAGGCAGATCGAATTTGACCTTTTTGAAATCTGGAACTGTTTTTCAAAACTTTGTTTGGCAAGTAGGAAGCATGGCAAAATGCGTGAAAATGTTTTAGTTTTCTGCTGGCTGCTCGTTTTTTTTATTATTTGATTTATTTTCACATATGGCACATAAAATAAAGATGCCTGTGAAAATTAAACGTGTGAAAATATAATAAACCAATAATGTGCTTAAAATGAGTTGGGGTTCTGGCACAATTATTGTGGCCATTGCGTGTCATGTTTTGCTGACTGATCCTGTCTCATCATAATATTTTCCAGCCGGTTCATCGGCAGGGTCAAGTCATGCACCACACTGTGCCTGTGCAAGGTGTCTGGTAAAGATGGCTAAACGGTGTGTGCCCAAGTTTTGACTGTCAAGCCCAACGAGATATAAAAATAGAGGGCTCGTCGCCGGTCTGCCACTGCAGAATCAGTTGAAGCGAATTCAAGCAGCCGCCACCATCTTTGAAGGTGGATCGTCCGAGAAATTTAAACAATGTGTGAGAGTAGCAAGCTACCCACAAAATGTCAAATATCTTTTGAACCAGATGACGGATTTTGATCAAACCTTTTGTGCCACAAAGCTGAAAAATAAGCGATTTTAAATATGTTATGATCCCAAAACTTTCCACGGGAAAATCCAAAAATTCCATGTTTTGTGAAAGTGTTGAAATTAAGAACTGATTAAATTTCGAGTCACTCGCACATATTTTCAATGATTGTGCGATTTTTTCCGTTGTAACATGGTTTCGACCTGTGGAGAAGTTGTAGAGGAAGCTTTCAGCTTTCCAAAAACACCAAAATCATCGCATTTGAACATCATTTAACCATTTTTTGAAAACTGAACGCGACACGAGACATCATTTTGTTTTTCGAATGGGCAAAAACCCGCGTCAGAATTGACGATTCACACGGCCAGTGTTGTGGGAACTTGTGCGCAGAAAGTCCTCAAAGTTGAATGAGTGCAGGCTGTGCTCCCCAGCACCAAGGGCATGGTCATTGTGACACGAAACACAAGATGAGAGCCCGGGAGGCCAGTTTACAAACCCTGCCGCCACTTTAGATGCAGACCGGGGCCCCCAGGCATTGTTTTTTTTTTTCGAGAGGGGACAGGTGTTTAGGTCAGGTTCAGATGGCTTTCGGTAAGAAAAAAATTTCTTGCGAGTACATGGCCCCAATCAAGCATTCTTGCGCAAAAACGCTCTCTGCCATCTGAAGTCGCGGCGGGGTTATTTGTATAAACGCGCCCGGGAGGCGTTTTTACAAACCCTGCAGCGACTTTAGATGGTACAGAGAGCATTTTGTGCAAGAATGCTCGATTGGGGCCCTGTACTCGCAAGAAAGAAAATTTTTTTTTTGCCTTGGGCCTGTCCCCTCTCGGAAAAACCAATGTTCGGTGGGGCCCTGACCTGCTCTTTCTTTAGTCACAGTAGGGTTTGTAAACTGGCACCCGGGAGCGATTTTACAAACCCTGCCGCGACTTTAGATGGCAGAGGGCGTTTTGTGCAAGAATGCTCGATTGGGGCCCTTCATTCGCACGAAAAAATATTGATTTTTTCTTACCTAAAGCTATCTGAACCTGACCTAACCCTGTCCCCTCTCGGAAAAATCAATGCTCGCTTGGGGCCCCGATCTGCCATCTAAAGTCGTGGCAGGGCTTGTAAACTGGCCGCCCGGGAGAGATGGGGCTCGTTTTTACAAACCCCGCCTCGACTATAGATGGCAGAGAGCGTTTTGTGCAAGAATGCTCGATTGGGGCCATGTTCTCGCAAGAAAATTTTTTTCTTGCCAAAAGCCATCTGAACCGGACCTAAACCTGTCCGCCTCTCGAAAAAAAAACAATATGCTCGATGGGGGCCCCGGTCTGCCATCTAAAGCCGCGACAGGGTTTGTAAACTGACCTCCCATGGCTCTCATCTTGTGTTTCGTGTCACAATGACTCTGCGCGGTGCTGGAGAGCACAGCCTGCGCTCATTCAACTTTGATGACTTTCTGCGCACAAGTTCCCACAACACTGGCCGTGTGAATCGTCAATTCTGACGCGGGTTTTGCCCATTCGACAAACAAAATAATGCTTCGTGTTGCGTTCAGACTTCATAAAACGGTTAAATGATGTTCAAATGCGATGATTTTGGTGTTTTTGGAAAGCTGAGAGCTTCCTCTACAATTCTTCCACAGGTCGAAACCATGTTACAACGGACAAAATCGCACAATCATTGAAAATATGTGCGAGGGACCCGAAATTTTATGCTATCTTAATTTCAACAATTTCACAAAAGATGTAATTTCTGCACTCAATCCGAGGAAAGGTTTGAGATCATTATAAATATCTGAAATCGCTTATTTTTCAGCTTTGTGGTACAACAAATTTCATCAAAATCCGTCATCTGGTTCAAAAGATATTCACACAGCTTGTTTACCAAAATAAGCGAAGAAAAAGGCAGAAAAATCGAAGTCCACAGACTGATAATCCACTTTCAAAAATGGCGGATTTTTCTTCAAATCGCTTCACATTTCGAGCCCACGATCATTC
This sequence comes from Sinentomon sp. SZTP_YWyxl, assembly GCA_030068105.1. Taxonomy (NCBI): domain Eukaryota; kingdom Metazoa; phylum Arthropoda; class Protura; order Sinentomata; family Sinentomidae; genus Sinentomon; species Sinentomon sp. SZTP_YWyxl. The sequence continues at coordinate 9,255 of JASGXE010014555.1, read as the reverse complement.
TATTTACTTTAGTTCGTTGGTCAAGCCCTACTGGAACCACTTCAGGGTTTTTAATTTTTGAATTAGATACCTACGTACATTTGCCAGAAAAGAAAACCGAATTTCTTTCATGACCTGTCACTTGTCAGGCAGAATGTAAAAAATGTTTGAGCGAACTTTGTGACAATACAACACAATGTGTGTGTCAAGCAGGGATCAGATGTGCTGAAGACTGGATGCAAAGTTCATCCCAGAATGTGAAACTAACCAGCTCTTGTTTTACAAGCAGAACAGCAATATTTCCTTACTGGAAAACTTCGTTATCAGAAAATGGTAAAAAAATCTGATTGAAATTTGAAATATCCACGTTTTTTTTTTTTGAAAAATTGGAAGTGGATCTTTTTAGCAGTTGCACAATATTTATCCTTTTCTCTTGTGATGTTTTCATGTGGAACCAGCTGTGGTCACTGGCACAATTCAACTGGCCACCAGTTGAATTATTTGAAGCTCATAGTTCTCACGGTTGTTGAAGAAAGTTTTCAAGTGAACGGACAGGACCTACGTTGTTCTTTGGATTTTTCAGGCAGGATATTATGATAGTTTCTTGTGTCTTCATTGAAAATCGGTTTCAATTTGTAATTTCTTTTCTTTCAGGGTGAAGCCAGCACAAAATGTGCTTCTTCAGCAGCAATTAGCAGTGACGTCAATGAACTGAAGACATTTATTGATAATCAGGCCAGTTCCCGAACTCGGCAACCTGTGTCTCTAAGTGGATACAACTGCCACATTTGCTCCAGGTGGTGCAAAACACCTGCCGAATTGAAACGACACATGTGCCATCATTCAAAAGAGAGACCATATACTTGCTTACAATGTAGAAAGCGGTTCACTCTGAAAAATGCTGTGGTCAAGCATTTATCCACTCATCATGGCTTCACAAAATCACATTTTTCAAAGCATGTCAAAGAGGATGGAACACCAGCTGCTGATAACATGGTGCAAGTGTGTACGACTTTACAGAAATTAGTGAATGAATAATCTGACATTTTTTTTTCTTTTCTTCTTCTTTTCTCCTGGCGTTTGTTACAATTTATGTGATCAGCGTTTGTCTGTGCTGGCAACAATGTCACTTACTTGGCATGATGTTCGTGCTCAATTCTTTTCATTTCATCCTGTGTTCATCGTGGATGCATTCATCGGTCTAGATCCACAGCCTCCGGGCAGGAGTGACACGCTGATTGTGCACGTATGGTCATAGAATAGGTAGAATAGAATGGGGATGGATGACCAATGAAGTCAGGTTCTGTCTCCGTTTTGGCCCACCGACAATCACTGATGATCGATGATCACTTTGACAAGTGACTGTCTCCTTATGAATTAGAGCAAACAGCTGAGTGAGGCAATTGTTGCTGTCAAGTTGTTCGTTGATGACCATTGGAGCATGACATGAGAATTGATATTTTGCAGCCAGGACAGGATTGTTGTTGCATTTAGTCATCAATCAAAGTGACTGACATCAGCCATTTTACACCCATAAGCAAGAGAAGGTGTTGCAAAATCAAGGTGTCTTTCAGTCTTTTCTCTCTCGCTTGGCTGTTAGTAAAACTGTCTCATCTCATCAGATCATTTTCATGCTCTGCACTGTTACGAGCTTCACGACTTGGGGACATTCTTGTGTTTTCATTTTCATTGATACGTTTACTGTTTTTATTTGATGATTCTTTATTCAAAACTTCCCCTTGACTTTTCTTTACAGGGGGTGTGAGGTGCATTTCGAAACTCTTTGATGTTTCTTTTTTTTTCTTTTTCTCTTGCACAAAAAAAAAAGACTAGAGATAAACCTGCCAAATTGGACTGGTTCAGTTGGACACCTGATGCTTTTAGCGTGTGTGTGTCTGTGTGTGTGGGAATGAGGCATGCACGTGCACTCTTGCATGCACGTGCGCACTCCAAAGTTATGCATGTTCACCATTTCTCTTTGTTTGGTTCAGATTTCATAACTAAGAGGTCTGTTTAGACACAACAACAAAAGTATTTGGAAACAGTGTTGATACGTTTTTGATGCTGGATTTTCCATGGAATTGTGCTTGAATGCAATTTTTCTTTTGCAGTTCTGTTTGGACACTGAGCTGTAATGACTAGTTTTACCAGTCTGGAGCACAAGAGTGGTCAGTTTTTTTTTCACGGTGATTTTTTTTATGAGCGTGAAGCATGATTTACCTGCTGAGTCCTCCACAAATCAGTTGAAGTGACGTCACTGGTGACTGCCCTTGCTCTCAATAGTGGCAGAACTTTGATCCTTGCTTTCAAGGATGGCTGGAAAGCTGCAAGAGATGATAAACGCACGGTATGGCCTGCATGCAACAGCAATAATTTCCAATGCTTTTGCTGGTCAAATTGAGCATTCGGGATCTTTTGCAGCCTTTCAAACACCCTGTTGAAAGCAAGGGCCGATGTTTTGACACCATTTGTCAGACAGGGTAATAAAGTCACTAAAGGACATCTGTCAATAATTGATCGGTTCTAATGGGCTTTACGTGCTTCTCTGTGGAAACAATCGGCCAGTTTTTGCTCCAAGTTTAGAAAATTCATCATTTATTGCACAGCATCCAAATAGACCTCTTAGGAAATCTGAGCCTAGCAAAAAGGAAATGGTGAACATGCATAAAATGTGACACACATGCAACAAAAGCATCAGGTATCAACTGAACCAATGTCAAAGGTCTTTTTTGCAGTGAAAGAAGGCTGAAGAACTGCTGTGGTGCTCAGGCCTGGAATGTATGGTAAGAATACTGTGCAGGTGTGGAGGTTGATGAGTTCCTTTTTTGTGAGCAGACAAGTGCTCTTAGATGATCAGCATTGGTGTAGCCATTGTTGAGTATTGTCAATGTGGATGATAGAAAGCTCATCTTCCCGTTTTGAGCCGGAGCACAAGGATTTTGCCCGATTGCATAGGGTGCGCCTTGTGCGCAGTTTTTGAGTGGGATGGTAGCAGGAGGTTTTTTGTGGACACAATGTTGTGTGGGTCGGTTATCTGTGGACTGAAAGTGTGTGAGGCAAAGTTGAGCGATGAATCCTGAGGTCCAGGAAGTTGAGGCAGCTAGATTGCTTCACTACAAATTAGAATTTCATGGAGTGGAGCGAGATAACTGTCTCAACTTACTGGACCTCACGATCGATCACTCAACTTTGCCTGCCTCCCACACTTTCAGTCCATAGAAAGCTGACCCACACAAACTTGTATCTGCAAACAATTACCAACTATGCACAAAATTACCAACATCTTGAATTTATTTCGAGCTTCCATTCTTGGCCTGAGTACCGCAGTAACCCGTATCCTTGCAACAATCAAACAGTGGTTAGGCTCCACCAAGAAAAATCTGATCCTTTCAGTCTTACAAATTGTAAAAAAAAAAAACATTCTGTCGAGCCGATCCCGGAAGTGTATTTGTGATATGTCCCCTGTAAATGTAACTCTATTACTGGCCAAACCAAAAACTGCATGCGAAAAGAATTTAACAGCAACACTCAGTCAAGTGACCAGATGACAACCTTGAAAAAAAATCAATCACAAGAAAGAACAGATAAACCCTCTGTTAGGAAATAATATTGAAAGAGAAAAATTGCATTTAAGCACCATTCCATGGCAAATCCATCATCAAAAACTGATCAACATTCGAACTGAGTGGTTCGAGCTAAGTCAGGACCAAACACCATGTTCTCTGACAAAGCTGTCCCTCAGCAAAAAAAACCAGTATGTGCAGCTCAAGCAAATATTAACAAAAGGAAATGGTTGGTTGATGGCTGATGAAGGCATGGGACATGTGGAAGTGAGTTTTAGTGCTTGTTTGGATGGACCTTCTTTTATCTCTGTGATGATGCCAACTGCTCCTTTTAAAGAAGATTTTTTGTGAGAACAACATAATTAGGTAAGAGTTTCGAAATGCACCTCATACAGCTAATGGTACAGGGAATGTGCATGGAGCATGCATACTGGGGATATCAAAATGAAATTGAAAGGGACCTCATTGACTGGTTTTTGTGTTTGGAGTGCATGCAATATGTCAGACATGTCAGAAACTTCCAACACTGATTAATTTATCTTTGTGTGTCCTCACTTCAAGACCTTAACCCCCTTAATTGGTGGGCCAAGTCTTTGAGAAAAGGGGAATTTTTGCATATTTTCTCAAAATAAATTACCAATTTTACGGGTTTAAGGGCCCATAAAAGCAAAATGGAGGGTCGGAGAGCATTTCATGCACATTTATCTTTTATTCCAATCGTCACAAGAAATCAGTTCTGAAAATTTGGTTTCTCCATGTTCATTTTGAAAATTCACCCCGATTCACACGAATGATGAGCCAATTTTGGGGGTGAATAACACCAAAATGGGGGATTTAGTGCATGTTTATTTTTTGTTCCAATCACTGAGGAATTTAATCTGAAAATTGGTCACTTAAAAATTCGCCCCTGTTCCCCGAAATGGGGCCGTTTTTGGGAGTTTGGGGCCCATAAAATCAAATGCAGGATGCAGCATTTTTTCACTCAAATATTTTGATTTGCGTTGCATGCAATGAGGAGTATCTCTTGAAAATTTGGCGATGTTTTTCTGGAACACCCTGTCTATGAAGACCAGCGTAGATGTGTTAACCACCAAGTCCAGAATGTTGCATCTGGCATGCTGCTTGAGTTGAACACCCGGCCCAGATGCAATATATGGGGCACAGAGATATTTTCTGGACTTCTTTATGTACAGTCGAAATAAAAGCTCAACTGCACAACACAGACAGATGATCGAATATACATGTCGGCCTATCTGGAGACACATTAGGCAAATTCGAATTCGTAATACGTGAGATCATACCATTTCAAATAAATACGAATAGGCCTACACGAGTGTTGAATAAAAGGAAAAGCACGCTTTTTCACATCGCACACAAACCTGGTTGAGCAAAGAAAATGAGGTTTTCAAGAAACAGATTCATTTTTACCAAACGCAAATTTTGTGCTTGGTAGATGTCCACAATCCACACCATGTCCAGTTACATAGATTTCTTTTTGCAGGAGGTTGCGGCGTATTTAACTGTCACATTTAGAATTCTCAAAACTCAGAACCTGCATGGCTGAGATACTCCAGTTGGGAGACAAACAGGCAAAAGTTACACAGGATGTCTTTTCATAATTATAATTATTATATTATGCTTGTCAGTTTGCTTTTTATTATTTTTCCCCGATCACGATCTGATATTGATATGTTGCTGGCTGCTGCATTCACTTTTGGAACCTAGTCCTTCATTATGAAATTGTGACACACTTGTATGCGTAATTGTCCCATACCTGTTTCATTTGACTGCGTTTCATGAATTCAAAATCGATGTCCATTGGCCAAATTCGATATTCCACATCCGGTCTGGCTCTTTAGCATGCTGCATTCATCATGGAGCATCAAGGTGTGCTGAGCGCATTGTTTACTGTTTGTAACCATCGGCTGCATGACCTCTTTTAACCCATTTGGCCTGGTGCTCATTTGTTTACGTACAACAATTGTAGGGTGCTCAATTCGTGCAGCCAGAGCAGAGAGAGATCAGTGATAAATGGGACAGCATCTGCAATATGATGATGTGGCATGTTGTAACTGTGCAGAGGAGATGAGGAGCAAAGCAATTACAAACAACTACTGACAAACCAGTTTCTTTTCTCTTGAGATAGAATCACTTTTCAACATGCATCAAATAACTGTGGAGCTGGAAGAGGGCATGATGAGTTGAGAGTGGTCTAATCATTTCCGTTGAAGTTTGTCAAAGAAGATAAAAACTAACTCAAATGGATTTCCCCAGTCACCGCGCCAGCGTCTTCAGCAGAGTCTTGGGGCAAGTCTGTGCCAAGACAGCTGAAGATGCCAACATGGTGACTGGGGAAATCAATTCGAGTTAGTTTTTATTGTTTTCATCTTCTTTGACAACTGTAACGGAAGTGATTAGACCACTCTCAACTCATGCATCAAATGCGGGCCGGTCGTGAAGAACAAGAACACCTGACAATATTCATGCACTGAGCAGTCAAAAAGGTCCTTTACATCTCGTATTCGTGCACCTGTCCCAATCAGTGAGGCATTGCTCTTTTCATTTTCCATTTATGCCGAGTTGAGGAGGCCAGCCTGGCTGGATTGCAGCTGTGTCAGCTCTTCAGTTTTTTGATTCGGCCGCTCTCCTCGAGTAAAACGAAAAACAAGACGACAGGAAATGTGTCTGAGGGAAGCCCACTGCACCCAAAAGTGACTTCTGGGCAATCCCGTATAATTTGTGCCAGATTACAGTTTTATAATAAAGAAATATATCAGAGTGAGGTGCTTTTATTTTTGTTTGGTTGTTGTCTTTCATTCAATTCTCCACGCAGGGGTGAATGCACTTGCAGAACGGCAAATCCATTGAACCTCCAACAAAATTGGAGAGCAGCTGTTCTCTGGATCGTCACAGCAACAGGCCTCATGCGGTCCTATTTTTTCCTATTTTTCCTATATTTTTGAACAAAAGCTTTTTTTCCTATTTTTTTCCTATTTTTTCCATGTTGCCTATAGAAATCCTATTTTTTTTATCCAATTGATGTTTTTCATAATTATTCATAATTGTTTCACAATGTTGTTTTGTAGTTTTTGGATTCGATTCGAAAAGAAAACAAAAATTCTTTTTGAAAAAATTATTTTTCAAAAAGAAAACAAAAATTGTGTCCCCAATAAGTCCCTTCCTCCGCCCGCCGGTGGTTATTCATGCAAAGATTTATGCATGAAACAGAAAGACAAGATCCTTTTCCCCCTTTTTGGGGTTGAAAAACTAGTTTTTTTGGGTTGAAAATCCTATTTTTTAGGTTGGAAATCCTATTTTTCTGAGGTTGAAAATCCTATTTTTTGGGTTGAAAATCCTATATTTTTTTTTGCTCCCGGCATGAACCCTGCAGCAACGATGTGTGCCAAAAGCAGTCGCACAGCAGCAGATCATTTCCACCAACCCACATGATCCTAAATAGCTACGACTTATAGACAGCAATTCTAAATTGACAGAACCAAAAATTTGTGGGCATAATACAAGATGATGGAGTTACCCACTAGGCCTACCTCTCCGATTCTATTTGGTTGCGGCCAGCAAAGGCCATGATGGAGTAAAAATGGACTCAGCAGTGTTTGACATGTTTTCTGCAACCTCAGAACAAAGAAAAGCGTTTATCTTTGTTTTCCCACAAACTCATGGGAATGACGTAATGGACTAAATTTTAAGCAACATTAACGCTTGTCCGAAAATGCTAGATAACTCTGCTGAAATCCCAAGACAGGAAAGCTCTGACAGAGGCCACATGCAAAGCTAACTTGTAGCCATTCTTGGCCCATGCTCCAAGTCATGTATAATGAGCTGTTAAATGCAATTGATCGCAAAAACAGTGAGCTTTGGAACTAGAAATCCTGCTCCGCGACACTGTTACGAGGTGTCTAAAGGAGTTTAAAGCTGATAAATTTGAGAAGTACAAAAAATTTGGTCTAAGTGGTGAAAATTTCAGTGCTCCGGAAAAAACGCTGAGGAGATGTCATTTGAAGTTGTCCCATGGATTTCAAAAAACCCATTCAGTGATAAATGAGTGAATGCGGAGGAAAAGTAATAACTGGAAATGCTTTCTCTTCAACTTTAAACGGTCTGCCATTTCTGAACTAAAATCTATCATTTTCAATGAAAACACCGGTCAAAGAAGAAGAATCATGCCAGGGCATTGGAAAATGCAGCAAATCCCAAAAATAACGCCAAATTTAATTATTCCCCACTTCAATTGGCAATAATTGAAAAACATCTTTTAAAAATAATGCCCAAGTTTTGGTTGGAGTGATTTTAGCCACGATTTTATGGCACAGGGCCTTGTGTGGCACAACCTTCCAATGAAATGCCTCACAATAATTAGTTTTGTTCGTCAAGATTGAACCAGCTTCCATCCTTTGTTCTATTGATCTTTTGGGGATTCCTTCCCATGTGTCAGTCATCATTTGTTTTTTTTTTTTTTTTGTTTTTTTTTTTTTTTTTGGGGGTATTTTGTCACTTTTCCACATTTAAATGAGTGAGCAGAATGCTGGCATATTTATTTTGTGTCCTCTTTGGTAATGGTCACATGGCTATTCCATGTGGTGGTAGGTCATTGTGACTATTCTGCAGTGAAGAGCTCTGGAATCACTTGCACAGATTTAAAACGTACGTGCCATTATTGCCATCAGCCGTTGCTGTTACCACCAGTGATTCATTACTTCTTTGAATTGTGTTTTTGTCCGTTTTTTAAACATGGTAAACAATCCTACACCATCTGCCCTTGCAGGATTTTCTTTTCTGTGCTGGCTTGTTGTTCTGTGTTAAAAATATCCTATTTGTTCGAATTGAAAGTACTGTGGACAATCTTTGCACCTTTACGGATGTTCAAAAGTCATTAATTACAGATCTTGGTTGTTGTAATGATGCCTGAAATTGAAAATTAGAATGCTCACAACATGGAATTTTCGAGGCAGGGGAGCCCTGTTTCCTCTCCCAACAAGCAGGCTGAGGGGTGTTGTTTTCCAGCTTTCACCCTTCAAGGCAAACTCTGCCAGTTCCGCATTCGACACAATATCACTCCCTGCATTCGAGACAATATCACTCAACCTGCAATTCGTAGGAGAATCGTGCAGTTTATTCTTGGTTGAAAATGGTGCACCAATCCAAGGATTGTTGAACCTCCAATGATGAGTCTCAGAGGAGGGGTCTTTGTGGTGCATGTAGCTCTATTAATCTTTTAATTGAGAAAATTCAGATGTCTAAGAGAACACTGTAGATTGCTTTGTTTTATTTCTCACAACTTATCGATCATCTATTTCCAATCATTAAAACAATGAGCGTTGTTTGCTGCCAGCACCTTCTAATTGTCCTCGTGACATACTGCATGATAATTTAGGAATCCTGGACAAGATTTTTGTGCTCAATTATTCTTTGACAATTGACGTTCCTGGCGCGGACTCTGATTGACAAGTCTCTCTCTGCCCAAATGGTAAAATCACCTCCTGGTTTCACTACACCTGGTTGTCCTCGTTTCCATTGCAGTGACATTGAATTGTGTGTTTTCACTTTTCTTCGCAGGAAATTTAGGAGGTGCAATGGGGAGGTAAAGTAGCTAGTTGTTTCATTTTGCCCGTTCCCTTTTATGGAAGAGATGTCAAAACGGGGTTTACGCCAACTCCGAGTTTTGAGGACAACTTTCTTCATTTACGAATACTTC
>JASGXE010014554.1:0-11541 GCA_030068105.1 Sinentomon sp. SZTP_YWyxl | reverse complement strand
AATTAAAGTTTTGAAAAATTTAATTCTTTCATCTTGCACAGGAAACATTTCAATTGCGAGAGCCCGAGCGCATTTTGAGCCTTGTTTGCACGTGGCTCGATGGTGATGTCACACAAAAAGCATAAGCCAAGCATGGCACGCAATACGCCGAAATGTTGAAATGAGACCCCCTTGGGTATCAGGTTCATCATATTTAAGAGGCTTCTCTCCACAAGAATATCTTTTCACTTTAAATTCAAACAAAAATGTAAAATTCACCCAGCTTCGGGGACTCGATGTCAGACAGTCTGGAGCTTATCTCCTTTGAACTCCAGAAACCTATGCCCCAGAAGCCAGATCCACCGCTTTTTAGCCACTCACAAATGAAAACCATTTTTAAAAAAAATTCGTGTGAAGAAAGAAGAAAGATTGATTTTGTTGTTTTTGATGATTTTGTCATTACAAACTTCATCAGTCATATTTTTCATTTTAATTTTTTGTTTCAGTTTGCTGATTCACTTCTGACACTGGCTTTTCCCAAAGTGTGCATATTGCACAATGGTCTTGAAGTTTTAAACTCAACTGGTCTGCTACAAGTTCCAGGCACATAATTTATTCTCACATTGTTTCTAACTTTAATAAATTGCCCGTTTTATGCAATTCTGTGCCAACTGACATCGAAAACTGATATCCGTTAGTGCAGTGTTGCATAATGCAGGCAAAATCCTTCTTTGTTAAAACTAAAATAAATTGTCCACATTTTGCAATAATTGTGTTCAGTTATTCTTTGCCTTTCTCTCAAACAAGACAAGACTATCAAATGGCCAGACCGTGGTCTCCATTTTGGCCACCAAGGTACTTGTTGCTGACGAAGAGGAATAGTGGATTTTTTATTTGTTGGAAAATCAGACAAATTTTGGCATCCATCTGCTTATTGAAAAGATGTTGGGGCTCTGTGGATGGATGTTGTCTGAACTCAGTTTCTGGAAGGGAAATCAAGTCAACCCTTCTGCTCCATCGCATTATCTCCGCAGATCCTGGGAGACATGTAAGATAACTTAAACATCTTACGTGCAAGCCACCCTATGGCCTACAAACATGCTAGGTCCATGATTTACAAGTATTGTAGGTTGCTTTGCTTTGTGTATTGTTGTCCTCTTGTCAGTTCCTCGCTGGCTGATTAACAGTGTGCCTAAAATTTGGTGACCTTGCATTTTCCCTTTTGAAGCTGGCCTGCCAGTTGGCTGAAATGAACACTGGCCCATGTCCACCGAGAATACGATTGTACCTATGCAGAGACCGTGAAGGTTGTCGGTCGGACAACCGACCGTAGCCCTATCCTTCAAATGCTAATAGTGGACAATTGCATTGCATCCATGCTGGGGCCAGGAGGTCAAACAAAGAGCATATCTTCCATTTCTTTTCAGTTGGCGATTTTCCATTTCTTTTCAGTTGGCGATTGTGGGTTCCTGCTGTTCTTACTCTGTGGCCTGCAGGAACCGAGAGTTTCACCAAAAATATTAAATTGCTGTTAAAAACGTTCTGAATGGATTTGGGACAATTTTGGTGTCAAAAGAAAGCCAAGATTACCAGTAAAGAAATTTCATTGTTTTCTTTCGTGGCATTTCAACAATCCAGAACCAGGGACATTCCCAGAACACCCGCATTTCTTGCAGGTAACAGATCAAGAGGGGAGCAGTAGAGAACACACCAATTAATCAAGAGGATAATCCAGAACAAATTCCATTGGATCCCAAGTATGTGCTGCGTTGTCCTATGCTTTGATAGTTTTTTTTTTTTCTTTTTTCCATAAGCAACTGTCCAGCTCATAAGAAGTAATTATAAAATTAAAATGTGAGAAAAAACACTGTTTTGCCCATCAAAGGGGTGTGATTCAAAATTTTTGCAAATCGTCGATACCTGCAGCATATGTTTGGGTTCATTCGTGTTCGGACAAAATTATTTACATATAAAGGTTTCTGTGAAAAAGAGATGCACAACGATTGTTGGAAGGCACAAAGTATTGAAGTGCACGCTTGCAGTGTAACCCGACAGGGCTGGCTGCCTGTGGCCGCAGGGGGCGAAGCTCCCTAGTTATTTTTATCCTGCTAGGTTTCTTCAATTGTACAGAAAAACCACTGTTGAGCCCTCCTCATGGGATCTATCCTAACGTAACCAACTTGAGACTTTTGTGAGCAAAAAAACGAATGTGCAGCTTCATTGCCAGAGGCTCACCACACATTGTATTCCATGAGGTAATCCTCATGTTTTTCAGCTGACAACAGGTTAGGTTTAAAAAATAATGAACTGAACAATCATGGAAATAACCAAAGCGGAAATATGAGTACCTGTAAAATTCAAGGGAATCTGTTCTGGATTGTCCCTTCTTGTGTCATTGATCGTCTGCCCCTGTTCGATATGTCGAAATTCAAGGGAATCTGTTCTGTATTGTCCCCTCTTGAGTCATTGGTGTTTTATCGATAGGGCCCGGATTTTGCATAAAAGTATATTTTTCTCTGTTTGCGACAGAGCGCTGATACCTTGGATCTACATCAAGCTGAGTTGTTTGAGGCCATGGTTGTGTGGCATATTTTGGCGTTAGGGAATATTTTGACATATTTTGCCCTTTTTCCGTTCATTTTGTTGAAAGAGCATTTTTATGTCAAGCACACGAAAAGCGGTCGTTTTTCTTCAATCCACACATTTTGCGTTCGCTCTCTCGTGCCACGTGCGGTCGCGGACATGAAAAATATTTTTTGTCTTTTTCCGGGCCGTGCTGCAAGCTCAGCAAGCATTTGGCACGGCCCTCTGCACCCATGGTTGCTAGTGCTTCCGAGTGCATGGATGCCGGTGGTTCCGAGCACTGACGTAAAGTGGCACTGCACATCCTTAGCTGCATTGTCTTTGTTTCATTTGTTTCAGCGATTTGTTCTCCTCTCCGTTTTTCTGATGCATGCAGCCTTGCGGCTATGCGGATCTTTGGTGCACTTCACATGTGGAAAGTAAAACTATTGGTAGGTACGAATTTCGCGTGTGGCCAACAGTAGCGCAAAGCTCTCCTAACACAAGGCAAACCTTGCCATCCAAAATTTGCTGCACTTGCGCATGATGTGATGCAAATTTTTTGCAACTTGGAGAAAACCACGACATTGACTAAAAATCAAAATATTTGGCATAGCCTATTTGGGAATATTTTTCCATTTTAGGGAATTTTGATGTTTTAAGGCATATTTTATGCGCATATTTCAGACTTTTAAGGGAATATCAATCCGTGCCCTAGTTATCGATCATGTGCACCTGTTCGATATGTCACCAGTGAGAAATGCGATTGCTCTGGAAGGTGCCCTGTTCTGGATTGGTGTGAAGTTTCAATGCTGGAAAAACTGCACTTGAACATGAGGTGTGCTCTGACCACCCATCTTGTGCTGTGACCGAGGCATATGAAACTGTTGTGAAGTCAATAGTTCACAATGAAAGGCATTTGACTTTCACATGTTGAGGGAGGATATTGCCCAAATTTACTGAAAGTCTTCCTACCATTCTTCATAAAAAGCTAATTGTTGCCTAAAAAAACTATACGACACTTGGAAAACTGAGGCGGTTCGATTTCTGTAGGTTTTGGTCATGACGTTATGAGTTAGACCAGACGACAAGTCATTGATGCAATCCTAAATAAATCGTGGAAAATGAGCCAACGGTATGTGGGAAACATCTTATGAGCATCGTTCAATGATTTTTCCTCCACGAAATGAGTTCTTGATTAGATCACTTTTTCAAGAACTATTGATGTCAGCGAATTCATGACGCAGCCAATAACAGGTTATACCTGTGCCAAATCAACGCATCGTCATTGCTGCTGAACATAAGCAGTGACTATCTGAAACCAGTTGCAACACACTAGTTTGCAACATGGCATACTCACAATCTTGAGGCAGACAGGGTTATTTCCCAAATCTTATCTTGTCTGCACCTTTCGACGTGACAATAAGTGCATTCCGCTCAATAATGTTGTTCCCTGTCGAAAGTTGACAGACAAAAAGAGAACATTGGGGCTGTCGATCATTAACCAGCTGTTGACCTTTTTCTCTGTTTTTCCACATGTTGGCCCATCTTTAGCCTGTGCCACATTTTCGTCAGTACCGGTGCCCGTTTCTGTAGGTCCTCACTGCCCAAATGGTTTAAACTGACTATCATCTCAAGGGTCAGTTCTTTTCTTTTTTTTTTTTTTTTTTTTTGTAGGTGAGACAAAAAGTAATGATAGTGGCTCCATAAAATAGGGAAAGAAGCTTCAATAATAAATTTATCTGTTGAAATCCATTGAAATAAGTTCCTTCGGCATGAATGCAAAGCTGCAGCCTTTTTGAGCCACGTGCTAAAGGCTCCACGATATTCTGAAGCTGGTTTCCCCCTGATCTCTAAATTGACTGCTTTTGACAAGTCTTGAACCCTGTAAAATTGCCTTCTTGCTGGGTTTTTCTTTTTTTGTTTGGAAACAGGCAGAAGTTAGATAAATGCTGTGTCAGGTTCGCATGGTAGATGAACGACCAGACCCATTTTGTTCTCCATAGCATGGCCTGAGTTTTCTTGGTCTTATGAAGTGAGGCAGGGATTAAAGTGTGCCGGAACGCAACGGAACGGCGTTCCTGCCCACCCTGACAGAGCCGGAACGGCGTTCCGGCCTGCCCTAGCTCAGTCCGTTCCGGCCCTTTCAAAGTCACACTGGAATGTGCGTTCCGGTTTGAAAGGGCCAAACTTTGATTGAATGAACCTTTCACCGCGTCAAAGCATAATACCACAACACCGCAGATTGGTAGGAACAAAGCAGATTCCGAAATTGTTATTTCCATAGAGCCCAATATGGAAATTCCAAAAAGGGCAACCTATATCTGTTCTTCGAACGAAATACGAACGTCCGGTCAGGGTTGGCCAAATGGACATTAGACTGGAATTGCGTTTAACTTTGCGAACAAAGCTGGAAGAAAAATGAAGCAGAAGTGGATTGGTGATGAACTGCATCATCCAAAATTGTTCCAATATTTGACCAGGGCTTTAAACTTGTGTAAGGTTTTCGGGGTGTTCCCCAGGGCTTCTTTTCGCCCACATCAACCCATTCATACTTTGCGCCTTACTCTGGCGCCATTCATACCAATCATTCACCACACCCACACTGGTGTTCGGTACCCCTGTATGTGTCTGTGGCTTTATGTTTCTGTAACTTGCCGCCACTCTTGGACGGACTCAAGTGTTCTTTTACGTGCACATGGTGAATTGCACACGGGACCACCTTCTTAAAGTCCCTTCCGAAGGACTAGAAGACTAGCCACTAAGTCTCCCTTTCTGTCACTGCAGCCAGAATGGCGCATGACCCAACCCACAAATTCCGACTGTGGCGGGAATCGAACCCACAACCTTCGGATTTGGAGTCAGACCAGCGAACCAACTGAGCCACTGTGACAGACCAGCGAACCAACTGAGCCACTGGCTCCACTCTCAATTTCCTCGTCTGCTGTAGCTCATGAGACACCACCGCACATTTCAGAAATGATTTTTTCTGTGCTCTCATGCAAGGACTCTTTTTGGGGGACATCGGCCTCAACGTCGACAAATTCCCCGCCATGGCTCTCTTGCCCTTCCCTCGATTGGCTTGCCCCGGTGGGAAATTTTGCTTCTGGAACACCAATTTTGCCTCCAAAATGAAGCCTAAAATTTCAAAAATCCTTCAGCTTCTGGGGGGCTCCGCCCCCCCAGACCCTCCGCCAGGGGCCCTGCCCCTTGGAACCCCGCTGGGGCTCTGCCCCAGACCCCGATCACTGGGGGGCGGGGGCTCCGCCCCCCAGACCCCCCGCCTGGGCTGTGCCCAGAGATGAGATGCCCTTTTTGTGTGTGTGCGTTCCGGCCCTTTTTTCTGGACACTTTAATCACTGAAGCGAGGCGTTGTGGAGGATCAAAATGTTTGAATCTACAAGGTGACTTGGCCGTTGCACAGATGTGATCAAAACACCAAGATTGTGTGTGCCACATTTGCTGTTGTTCAAAAAGGACCAACAAGTACTGATCCACTTGCATCAAAAAACGCAACAAAAACAAGGATGCCCTGGGTGGGTCGTGACTATCCTTGGTCTTCCAAAGCGAGGGCCATTTCGTAAATTATCTCTGCCACATTTCCAACAGTTGCAAGTCACCTGTGCAACTGTTGGAAATGTGGAGCACTGGTCACCATAGACTTTCACCAAGTTTCGTTCTTGTGAAAATTCAAAACCTTTAATTTTCGTTTGAAAAATCTGTATTTTGGCCAGAGTTAAAAACTCACTGTTTCTGAAACTCTGTACCAGGAAAAATAAAAGTTGGATTTCAGCATGCTGCGGAAAAAGTAAAAGGCAACGTTATTTAGAATCATTGGTGAAAAATGTTTATAAGCCGACTGAGCATTTTTCCATGAGAGGCCAACTTTCATTACTTTTTGACTCACCCAAGTATTTTTCGTGCAGGAACCTGTTGGCCTTGGTCTTAAATTATTGTCTTTTTAAGTGAGTGGAGCTCACACACTGATGCCAAATCTTAGTTGGTAGTCCCGGATCCAGATCCAAATGGGGCTAATTTCCGGATCCAACCTGTCTTAGAAAACAGCTTCCCAATCAACTACTGGATGCTGTGAAGCAGTGAAAGCACTGCAGCATGTGGCTCACTTATCTGGCCTCAGAGCTTTAACATGGCAGGGCCAATCTGATCTATCGGCAAAGCAGGGAGTGATTTGTGAGAGTGCATGACCCTGCCAAAATGGTAATTTCAGAATGCAGTTCAGCTGAAACAGACTTCTGTCACTCCATTGTCGGTTAGCTCAGGATGCTGTACACCGAAAAGTTCAGAAAGTTTGAAGTTCCTTGTCAGGCCACTCCAGATTTGCAGGACCGTTCCCATGAGCCTTTTGTTTCCATGTGGCCAAACGTAAGATCTTGCACTGGATTCCAGATGACAAAAAATTTCCATTTCATATTCTGGTCTCTAAGGTCGCAAGATGAAAAATTGATCGGACAATCGGTTTGGCAGGTTCTCATGTTTTCATTTCAAATAAGAACATTTACTTTTTGAAAAAGAAATTAATGTATAATGTGATGGGCGGCAATAAAACACTCGCAATAGCATGAAAATGAGATCAGAAAATGTGGCGTAAAAAACAATCAAAAGTGAGATCAAACATTGACTGGTGAGACTTTTCCAAAATTGGATACCAGGTATCACAGAAGCGTTACATTCTTTTTGGTTTTAAATTGGAAAAAGACACTTTTCTCCTGTCAGGCAATGACTGTCCCTTGTGCTGCCTATTGATATTGAATATGATGGCTTTCATTTCCTTCAGCTCCTCTCCATTACTCAACAGCGTTTGAACATCTGAAATAAATAAAAGTGTGTGCAAGGGAAGTGTTCTAGTAAACCCAAACCAAACATTTCCACAAAACATTTCCAGAGTTGGATTTCTCGCAATAATTGTAAAGCGAGCCCAACGAACAGGAAGATCATACCAAAGAGAATCACGTACTTGAAAAGTTGCAGCCATTTTATCTGTTCCTTTCTGTTCGTAAAGGAACAGATAAAATGGTCCTTTACGAACAGATAAAATGGCCGCAACTTTTCAAGTACCTATCTACGTGATTCTCTTTGGAGTTGGATTTTTGTCTCTACAAAAAAGCATCACATCACCAGTCACGTTCAAACCTGCAAAATCTTTAAATTTCACCTGATTTTTTCTTTCTTTCAAGAAAACCTTGTACAAAAAATTTAATTTCCCCAGGTCTTCTGCAACAAGGCCGAAATTAACCCAAAAATGGGGAGTCCTTCTCCATTCGTTTGCGTCGTATTGGGAGTGAACCAAGTGGGAATTATTGTAACTGTTTTTGCCATTCTCGTAAAGAGGAAAGCCCAGTTTCAATTAAGAATAATTTTACAAAACAGCGTGAGCCAGATCTTTCAATGTAGAGAGAAAATTGCCAAACTTGCGTGCTTAATTAAACAAACTGAAATTTCATAAAAAAGTGCCCAGCTGGTCAATCTTGTCAGCTTGATATCCAGGATTTCAAAGCTTGACAAAACCCACAAACTTACGTGATACCAGTTTATCTCTCTGTTGCATCAGTTGGCCATTGTCATGTTTGACAGCTTTCAGCTCATCCTGAATGGCCTGCACTTTTTCCTGCAGCCTCATTACAATTTCGTCATTCTGCCTTATCTCGTCCAGCAAATCTGCTTTTGGCTGGCCAACTTTTGCAAGCAACTTGCAACACTTTTGCAGCTAAAAAATAAAAGTAAAAAAAAATAAATAAATGGCAGATCACTGGGTCAGATGAACGAAGAATACGTGATGTTTGGACTAACCTTTTTGATGTCACCAAAAGAGTCCGTTTTCAAGAGGGTGCTTCCCATTTTTCACTTGACAGCGTGTTTTTCATTTACTTGGAAAAAATCCACAAAATCCAAGGCGTGTTTTTATTATACGGGTCAAAACCTGCTTATTTTGTGACAGTAACACTTCCAAACTATGGCAATAGAATATTTCTCGAGTAAAAAAGAAGTTACATGAACACACGTATCCTGGCCAAATTCTGACACAAATTTGATCACTTCGGTGCAAACTCAATCTATTGACAGCCTCTTTGCCATCATCTTACTGTCCATTTTCCCATATTTGCTTTGAAATCTCCTGAACTTAACAGTGAAATCCAAATTTAATTATCCCATTCTATTCTCAAGATATTTAAATTGCAATTGGGCAGTCCAATGAACAATGAATGTCATGCATTTTTCGATGGTAGTTTTTTTGTTCTAACTTTTGAATTGATTTTTCCTTTCGCCTACTTCTGAATGCAATTGTTCAACCGAAGGGCCACAAAGGTGAAATTTGTCTCGTTTTTTAAAATGTATTGGCTAGAAACATCAGAATTGGCCAAAATTTCTTATTATCAGAATACGTCCAATGGAAGTGCATTTTTTGCTTTTTATCATGATGCACTGTTTTCTCTTGATTGGAGAAAATACGACCACACAAAGTGTTCTGTACATATCTCGTTCCCAATTCCCAATTTTTCAAAATTTTTTTATCATTTTGAGACAGAGTGCCATGTTATGAACAAATAAGATACGGTTGTTTAAAAGAATAGTTATTTTGTTTTTGATCAAATGCGTGTCAGGTCGAGAACCAAAAACAAGTGATTGGGAGGTGAGGTTTTACACAGAAGCTATCCGAAGTGCCCCAAAACTCCCTGCCAAGTTTGAACAAAATCGTCAAGATGACCACGAAGGTTGGGCCCTCCTTTAACAACGCTCCCATGATCCACACTCAGAAAGTGCACGAGATGCACAATTTTTTGGCATATTATCCAAATCAGAATACCCACAGTCTGGAAAGAAAATTGAAATTAAAAGGAGACTGGGAAGCAGCAAACGTAAAACAAATTTGTTTTTGAAAACTCTTTTAAAACAACATTTTAGTTTCCCAGAATCCACAAACGGGCGGGCACAGACTTGCACACCCCTGTTTTCTGGTACAAGACACATGTATCTGTTTTGGTAGATGTTTTTTTTTACTCTCAGTTTTTCTGACTGAAGTTCATTTGTATGAAACAATGGTGAGCAAAAGAAAGTGAGAATTTGTTGGTAATTGGCCCTAGTCCAATTGTGACCAACTGAACCGCCGGAGTTTGACAGTAATTTATTACCTCGTCAGATAATTTCTCGATATTCTCCTTATCCAGTTGAGCAGCTTTCTCCAGTTTCTGCTTCTCTGCTCCCAACTGGAAAATTCTCTTCGTCTGCTCAATTATTTTCTTTGTCTGATATTTCCAAACTTGACCGATTCCCATCGACCCACTTTCAATCAACGACTGCAGATTTGATATTGCAAGGTCATCTACAATAAGCAATAAACAGTTCACTTGAGAAAAACGGAGCAGGCGCAACTAACGTTTTCAAGTTTTGACATCCATCTACCAACCTTGGGACATTTTCAGAGGTACTGTATGTTTGTTGATGAACTGTTACATGCATCATTATCCATCACCGATGTTTCACAAATTGTGTTGTAAGGGGGGCGGAACTTCGGCGCTGAGCTTGTCAAAGTCTATACCTGACCGCACTAACAACTGGTAAAATCCCCCCCCCCCCCAGCAATATCTCTCAGATCACGCTTGCTAACCAATTGAGAGTCTCGGTTAAAACCTGACTTACAATTATTATGAGTTATGACATTGTTCCAAAAGTGGAACATACCGAGAGCGCAGGCCCACCGTGAGGTTAGCCCTGCTTCTTAGTGCCAAGATGACATTCACTGGTTCTCCTATCAGCACATGCACCCTTGGATCGAGCCCAGAACAAAGCGGGCCAGCTGCCAGGATGTGTTCTAAAAGTAAATGCCATTATGTACAAATTTGGAATGAAAGAATGACAGAAAAACAGATAACATTGTGCAGACACTGCATGTGAGAAGTTTATACCAAAACAGATCCCGATGTCAACTGACTTGTTTGAATAGGACAGGCCAAGAAAAATTGAGAAAAGTTGAAAATGAGACCAACGAAAGACGATGGGCCCACGTGTTGTGTGTTACCGTGGGATTGTCCTTGCGGAAAAGGCTGAACAAGGGACTGTATAAAATGGACATGGGAAAAGTCAAACAGAAATGCAAATACAAAAATTGGCTTGAAATACCACTGCTCAGCGAATTCATGACTAAGCTACAGTTGATGTTGAATTATTGTGACAAAACAACGCTTCCTGAAGTTACTGAAGCTAAAATGAGCAGTGCTGGACACCCGAACTAATAAGTCACGACACAAGATTTTGCACGAAAACGCCAGTGCTAAAAAAAGGTCTTACGCGAGCCCTGGATATCTGGCCGATCTTAAAATTTACGCTTTCGAGTGATGAATTTTTTGCACAAAGGTAGACAATAATCCTGCCAAATGCCATTCACCTATTTACCAAATTTTTTCTTGGAGAAAAATGTGAACAATGCAATAAATGTGTCTGCAACTGTGAAAAATGCAAAATCCAACTCTGTCATGGCATGAAATTTTAATTATGGTGACAATTTGCAAGAATCTTCAGCGAAAACTCGCTGAGGCAAAAATCAATTCCAGGGAATGAGATTTTGTTGAAAACAACATTCTGAGAATGTCGAAGAAATGTACAGTTACAATTTTTAGGCATAAGTTTTGTATCTGCCATTAATTGGTTCACTTCTGCAAAATACAGCCCGTGAATATTTAAATAAAAAAAAAAAAATAAAAAAAATTCAAACCAAATTTCCAAGTTTCATTTTTTAATAAAGGTACCACTTGGTTTGGGAGTGATTTTAAAGTTTTCTATTTGAAGTACACCCAACACAAAATTCCTCCATTCGTTTTTTTGGTTAGCTCAAGAAGTTGCAACGCAATGTCAATGTAGCGAACGATGAGTTCTTCCAAAAGTTCACATGGCTTGGATGTCAAAGCCATCCCTGACTTGAAGGCCGTTTCCTTCGTATTGGACTATTTGAACGCCTATCATAAAAAAATAGAATACCTAATATGG
>JASGXE010014553.1:0-11176 GCA_030068105.1 Sinentomon sp. SZTP_YWyxl | reverse complement strand
ATGCAAAAATTGTGGTCATAGAAAAACTGCGTAAGCAGTTTGTTTCCTCATAAAAAGAGAAACGTCCTGGAAAAGGCATTTGGAAGGCAAAAATCGAAATTCCGGCAACGTCAGTCAGTTTGGAACATGTTTTTACATAAATGTTCAAAATGTCAGCATTCTGCCACCATTGGCGACAAAGTTACGCCTTATGGAAGTTGATTTTTTGCTTCAAAACACAAAGCGCTAAAACATTGCGTTTTACTTTTAAGTCACGATTGTTCGGATGCTGCTGATGATCGCCAAATTGCGATGACGCGGTTCGCATCAAGATGCAATATCTTTAAAACTAGAGCAGGTGGGAAAAAAGTACAAACACCACTGGAATCAACACACTTCAGGCCACAATTAAAAATAAAAATAAAAAAATGAAAAAATTTGCATTTTGGATCTCCTACCCCCCCTTAACGTAGCCTTACTTGACCCTAACCTGCCCAAGCTGCCCCAAAGATGGCCCAGGTTATCTCCCAACATTAACCTAACATGCCCTTATTTGACAAATGGGAGCAATTCCATTCCAAAGTCCAGCCGAAAACAAGATACAAAAAAATAACAGACTAACATCATGAAGAATAACAGACAATGTGAAAATAATCAAACCTACGCTGCTTGCATCTGTCTGGATAAATTAAAAGTTTGGTCTTAGATTCCTGGGAAGAATGGGTTGGCAAGGGTGATGCTGAAAATCAAGCCAGTTTTTATGGGATCTGGAGAAATTTGGGCAATTTTGAAAATCAATTGGTTCACATTGTGGTTTGTAGTTTAGGAGGAAGAGCAAAAGGCAACTGGCAAAATTCAGTCTTTTCTGGATATTGTCATTCTACAGCAGTGAGTTTTTGAGTTAATAGTCCGGATATCTGTCTGCAGCGTGCGCCAAGTTGGTGGACATGATCTGCGGCTCCTGTTCTCTCTTTCTTCTTTGAATCAAACCAAAACTGACCAAACTACCCTGCCCTCACAGCTTAATGCTTGCTGTCAACTTGCCTTGACACCTGCCAAAAATTCATTTTTTTTTCATTTCGTTAATCGAATTCTGTGAATATGGATCAAAATAAAAAAGGCCGTATTTTCCAGTTTTCAGTTTGTTCCTGTAGTTTCCCTCAAAATTTGGACACTTTTTATCAAAGCAAGTAATTTGGCCAGGCCATGACAAAAATGATAATTTCACACTTGGGGTCTCCACTATGGGGTCTTCATGCAAGGCCTTATTCCAATGAGGGAGATGGCAGCCCCAAATGACGTTACACACTGTTCATCCATTGCAATTGGACATGCTGATGAAGCATCTTAATTTTTGTGGCGACGTTTCTTCTCAACAATCTGTCAGTTTGCCAACTTGGGTGAAATCCAAAAGATGTTGAGAAGATCACAATGCAAAAAATTGCTTGACTGCGTGGGTTTTTTGGGCCGTCACCTTTCGAGCAGTCGAACGAATTGATGCTGAAGCAAAAGCATCAATCCAATTATGGGTGCTAACTCACAAGGTACTTGCTTTTACTTGCTCGGCACAATGAAAATGCCAGAGCCCAACGTGAGCGACAAACTTTCGGTCCCGCGAACACTGACCAGAACACAATCTTTTTCATTTCCATGATTTCGAGGTCAATTATTTTTTTCATAAGACTGCTGCATAACATTCATTTCAGGTTGACGCATAGAGGGCAGATTGAAGCAATTTAGTGATACACACAGGCAGATGGCTGGGATTTCTGACTGGGAAGGAAGAAATTTACCCAAATGTTCAAAATTCAGCTCTATACAAAAATGAAATTATGCGTAGCGTCCCCTCATTCTGATTTTACAGTTAAATCTCCACTGAATAAAGATTCTGGGGAAGCGTGATGCCAAGCAGTCATGATTGCTGGCCGAATCTGATGGCAATGCTGGATGGAAACCAAGCATGCTCGATTGGGCCAACTTGGGAATTTGGAAAAAATGCGACAGAAGAATAAAACCGACACTTCAAAGTGTGGAAGAGCAAGAAGGACTCAGTGGCGTAATGGTACCGTCGCCATCTTTTCGGAAAAGTCGATGCCATGAGTGGATGGTCCCCGGTTCGATTCCAGGGAAACGCAAATTTTTTTTCAGAGAGAAAAGAGACAACTCAAAAGATCTGGACGAAACACTTGCATTGATATTTTGTCACCTTCCATGAACTTCCACGAAAAATTAGCCCGCAACATAATCAATGCGCGAAAATCATGTGAGATACAAACAAATAAATTTCGACGGTCAGTTTTCCACAGTTGGCCTGCCATGTGGCAAAAAAGCAAAAAACCAAAAGCATTTCGGTTTTTTTTTTCAAAGCAAGAAAGCATTTGTAAAAATTTCGGCAGAAAATCGACAGGAAAAACTTATCATGGGGAATTTCACGGCCTTTGATGCAAAACCTTCAAAGCCCGGAAGAAAATCAAGCAGGCGGTAGGTATTTTTCTTTTGATTTTTTGTTAGTTTCGGTTAGGTTCGATTCGATTAAGTTTGTATGTTTTAAAGAACGGATGGTTTTTTAAGATCACATTGATTCAACCTCGAATGTTTTCGAGTTCGAATTTTCGGATTTTACGCCACTCGGACTGAAAAGTTCATTTTCACCAGGGGGCGTTCCCCGTTCCAAGGGACGTTCCGGTCCGTCTGTTCAGGCGTTGTGGTGAAGTGGATGGCACATTCGTGTTGTGCCGAGCAATCCCAGTTTTTTGGACAAAGGCCCCATGTGTTTTGTCATGTTTGTACTTATCGGGCCAGTGGGCCCTTCGGGCCACTGGCCCATAATATACACCACCCTGTACCAGTGGGCCCTTCGGGCCCACTGGTACAGGGTGGTGTATATTATGAATGCTTGTGTCCATGACTCGAGATTGTTTTTATCCTCTCGTCCATTCCTGTTTTGGCCTGCAAAACTGCAGTCAATCTCTGTTTTTTTTTTCAGTAGTTTTAATACCACCAAATGCAACCCAATCCTGTTTTATCCCAGCAAACTGCAATCCATCCAGGTTTTTCAATTTGTATCCTGTCCCACTTCAACACAATCCTGATTTTATCCTGCCCCACAGCAATCCATTCTTCTTTTGGTTGTTACCAAGTCAAGCTTTTCATAACGATTGAATTTTTTCTTCTGTCTGAATTTGCACCTGGTTACGCTTCCAAAACAATAAATCGTCAATTTAGGCCAAACAAGTTTCATTAATTTTTTACAGGAAGCATCTTACCATGTGCCATTTCTTTTGCAAAAATGATGACGTGAAAATTTAGCTTGACTTATTCTTAAAGCCTGCAAGCCTTGCAGCAATGAGTTTTGAAACGTCCTCTTTATATCGTCTCGAGGGGACGCTGGGCAAACAGGAGAAGGGTGGACTGAAGATCATGAAAAAGGATAACAGTTCGAAGTCTGATGATTTTAAGGCACCACAATTGCCCAAGAAATCTTTGCTTGGCTTGGAAAGAATAGCAGGTAGAGAGAAGCTGTGTTTTCTTAATTGTCCATTCATTTGTCCTCAATCTTTTGACAGTCCTCTTTCACATGCCTCTTTGTCTCTTAATTGTCCTCTTTCATTTGTCATCTTCCACTGTGC
The DNA here is from genome assembly GCA_030068105.1 of Sinentomon sp. SZTP_YWyxl. Classification (NCBI taxonomy): domain Eukaryota; kingdom Metazoa; phylum Arthropoda; class Protura; order Sinentomata; family Sinentomidae; genus Sinentomon; species Sinentomon sp. SZTP_YWyxl. The sequence continues at coordinate 7,568 of JASGXE010014553.1, read as the reverse complement.
AACACAAATTATGTTCTGAATGTTCTTTTGATTTTGGCAGTCACCAAATTTGGCATTGAAAAGCACATTGCGAATGAAGTGAGCGACTGCTGACGTCGAGGATTTGTGTCTACTTGTTGCACGATAACTGCCGATAAATTCCGGCTTCTGAACTGAATTTTGCAGAGAGGCTCTTGAGCACCAAACCTGGACTGAATTTGATTATGAGCATGACTGGCAACTCAGAAGTGGCGAAAGGTAAACAACATGCAGGAGGCCAACAACCAGGCCCAAACTGAGCTGTTTTAGATCAGCTGAGCCATGAGATAAACTTTCGGTATTGTTTAACTTTAACTTACGCTTTGACGGGTGTAGTTTCCTCCACCTGCTGCTAACGTTTTTCATTTTGTCCACCAGAGCTGAAAAGATTGGAGAGGGAATCTCAAGAGAGGAAGGTTGAAGAACCAACTCTGAAAAGAACATATCAGGATGATGATGAAGATGATTCTGATGAGGAAACAAAGTCTTCTGATTTCCAACGAAGGCAGAATAAGGACAGGTAGGTAGGTGGGTGTTGCTCTTCTTCTGTAGCAACACATGTTGCATCTTGATTTATTCGATTTACCAATCACACTTCCTTGTTGATCCACTATGGCATAGATTTGTAAGCCTTGAAAAAACTTTTGGATTGCATTCCACTTGATGGCCAAAAAAGATGGAAAGGTAGAAGTCGTCGTAGGTTGAAAGTAGCAGCAGTAACATTTTTCATTGTGACCAGTGTCTCGACAAGATGTGAGATGAAGAATTTATATCCTGAAAAATGTGAACTGTCTGTCACTGCTCAAGGTCATGATTATTTAAAATTGATGTGCCTGCTAAGTTATGGCAAGATTACAATGGAAAATTCCTCAGACAAAGGGATTTTTTGGAGAAAAACTGCAAAAATATTTGACAAAACATGCAAGAAACATCCAATTGGAAATTGAAATTATTGCTGTGGTTTTGCGCAACAAGAAGTCAAAATCACTTTAGCATCGGTAATCACTTCACCAAAAGTGATAAAACTATGTTTTGTTTTGGTGTAAACTTTGGTCAGGCTCACTGGCGGACTGTGATCGCTTGTGCCCATGACTTCCACTTGGGTTTCATATATCATTTGATGAAAAAGTCCATTTCTTCGGTTTTTGTGTGGTGTGTGGCTGCAGTGAGTAGCATAAAGTAAGCAGGAAGGCTATTTCATGTAGTGAAACCATTACAAAAAATTGTTACACAACACAGGGACAGTGACTTGGGAGACCAAGTTGAAGTCACTGCAACTGAGAATTTTGGAGGAGTTTGTTGATTTTGATGGATTTTTTGTGGGACCTGTTCTTTTCTAACTGTTATTTTGGCCCAAAATTTTCAAAAATTGTATGTCATTTAGCTTGGGCTTCTTCCGGCACAATTCTTGAATGTGCACTACTCTTGAGTGTGCTTTCGTTGAGTATGAAGGCAAAGGAGTTCTTTTATTGAGGAAGTGTGGTCAATTGTCTGGTGTAGCTGAAATTTGACTTTTTCTGAAAAGTTGCCTGTTGAAATGAAAAGTTGCCTGTTACGAAGGTCGGTAAATGAGTTTTGCAAGTTGGCCCCAAAAATTGAAAAGGGACGATTTACATTGAGTGTACTTCCGAAATTCCAAAAATGTGTTCTTTCGGAAGATAAATGCAAATTTTCAGCCATCTTGTGTGAGTATCTGGATAACTATGGTCTTACGAAATGAGTTACTTCTGTCATCTGAATTGGCTGATTTTGCAAAGTGTTTGACCCGAAGAAATTGCATCCCTGCCAAGCTCTTTCGAATTTTCGGAAAAGGTCAAGCGTTGTGCGGTGCATGCCCACATGTACCTTGAGAATGGGCGCCCAGAACAACTTTTTTCTCCTGCAGGGCATCCCCATTTTCTTCACTTTATGTGGTGATGGACTCCGTCAATGAGTACGGTCCTCGGAATGTGAGAGCCATATGGACTCATTTTGCTTGGGGTTTGAGAAAACGCCTGTCATGTGTGTCCCAATTTGGTCCTGTCATGTGATTGCATGATGTTTGTGAAGGATACCAACTAACTCCAGCCCAACTATCATCGAAATCCATGCCGAAAATGCGCATCCCAGGAAGGAGATGATGAGGAAATACCGTTTGGTGATGCCCGTCTTCATCTATTCAAACTGTGTCAATTCCTTGCAGAAGTTTGTCCATCAGCAAAATTAAGTTTCGTCACATATGTTTATTGTCTGATGATAATTTTGAATAGCCACAATTGAATAATTTCACGTTTTCTTTGCGCACGAACTTGTTGATTTACCTTTCTGCTCAATTGTGTTTGGACAATTTTGCCTGAGACACCATTTGATCTAAAGTTTCCGGAGTCTTCTATAATCAAGGAAGATTGCTGAAACTGTGCCACATACTGGGCATTTATTGGAGGCAAAATTGTTAACAGGTGCGCTCTCACTATGTGGTACCACTTTCTTACACCATCGATATTTTGTTCCGTTCATGGCTGGCATTTTCACTCCATAACAATTTTCTTGAAACAATTGTCTTTGAAACACCCTGTGCCACTTTGGGATGGTTGAAACCACCAACCGGTAGCTGTAAACAGGTTTTTTTTTAGCCGGGTGAACAACAACTTAAGTGGTCTGAATTTTGGAAACGTATTCTTGGGGAGACATCTGAATGAACAATTGAAATTGCCGACCCTGTCTCAGAACAACCATGCTTTTTCGGCAGAGTAAAAACCGGAACATTTTTAAATGCCTGTATCAAAGTTTCCCGGAGGCGGATTCAGATTCCCTTTGGAACATTAGTCAAAAAGGGTTGGCGTCACAAGTAACCAAAAAATCACTAAAATCGGATGAACACCAGCCAAGCTCTGGGCCAACTTGCAAAACTCATTTACCGACCCACGTATTTGCATTTGCACCACTTTGCAGTCACATTTGCATCACCTACATGTGCATTATCTGCGAGCCACGGAAAATGCATTCAGCTAAAAATATCTGGCTTAATCTATCAGCCAGTTTGCAGAACATTCCAAACTTGAAACCAAAAAAAAAAAAAAACATTAATTGTATTATTTTGTGAATGTTGCAATATTTTTGTGCAAACTTTTATCTCTTGGAGGGAGGAAGTTTCTGTGTTGCTCTGTTAGCAGATGAGCAACAAAAAATGGCTCTGAAATCTTGCAAGTGAGCTGTTCTTGCCCACTTTCCTGTGTGAAAATTGGTCAAAGTCAGTCGAGAAACAGATGTTAAGACTGATAATTAAACCAGTGAGGTCCATTCTATGGGGTGGTGTTGACACCGAAATCACTTGACTCATGCCCCAGGCTTTTTTTTAGGTCTTTGAAGGTTGAAACTGCATATTTTTTTGTTGTCTGAATATTTTCAGGCATTATCGTGAGGCTGTATCAGAAACTCCAACTCACACAGGTGGAATAAGCACACCTGCTAGGGAAATGCTGAAGGAGCACTATTCAAGAAAGAAGGACAGGGGTGTTGTTGCATCAACAAAGGATGACAACAGAAGAGATGATCATCGTCGAGCAGCTGCAGATGCTAAACCTGGTATGATTTTTGAGTGGAAAATGCGATGGACTTTATGACAGAAACAGTGTTATCTGAATGGAAAAATAATTATTTACCTCAAAATTTTGTTTACGGAGCCTATATGCTGGAATTGATTTTAGTTTTCACTTTTTGTGATGTCTGTTGTGTGACTGCTGCAAGGCAAACTTGGGCTTTTGGATGACCTATTTAGGCTGGCATTTAATTATTATTTTGCATGCTGTCAAGTGAACGGATTGCGTTTTTCTTCTCTCTTCAGTGCAGTGTGCATCAAAAAGTGACAGAATGAATGCATGTTGGAATTTCAAGTTATGCGCCAGGGCTTCTTGATACCTTGGTGGGGCTTCCTTGAAATTTTTTTTCTAAAGCCCTCAACTTTTAATTTATGAATGAGGTTCAATTTTTTGTTCCATTTATGTCCCGGATCCCTGTCTAAAACTCTCCAAGGAGCAAAATGCATCATGAGAGCCACCTACCATGTTATCACATTTTTTTAACTGAAACGAACTCTGCTGTCATATCATTTCCGATGCAATTATCCGAACAATTCCAGAAAATATTCTTACCGAAGCTGGTGGAGGGTCAATTAGCACAACTGATAACATGGTTTTATGAAGTAATTCTGCCACATCTGGGGAATCGTGTCTAAATAAAGCTGGTTTTCAGCAGAAATATGTCCCTTTGCTTGTCTATTTTTCCCGTTTTTCAAATGTGTTCGCATTTGGACTGAAACATTGGACAAAAAGTACTTCTGGAAAATTTAAGATGGACCAAGCTGTCCTCCCTTTGTTTAGCATTTGGTTTTCGCATTTTAGAAGCATCTTTTTCATGACACACTTTTGTGCACCATAGCTCCATGTTTAATTGCAAACATGTTAAAACCATGGCCCATCCTGTTCCATATAATTTGGCCTACCCCACTTCTTTGGACTTTCACCTCCTTCATTCTACTTTATTTTACTCTTTGTAGAATTCCAAGCTTGGTAAACCTGAACCCTTGCTTGGCAGTTTTCACAGATTTGAAATCAGCATTTGTTTTCAAAATTTTAAAATTGTTTTCATTTGCTAGTGTCAGGTCGAGACAGAGATCGTTCGCATGAATCAAGAGATAAAGACAGGAAACGTACAGACCATTCATCTAGATATTCAAGGGAACCTGACTCTAAGAGAAGTTCCAAGGAAAGAAGCGATTGGGATTCAGAAAGGAGATCAAGATCGAGAAGTGCTTCAGTATCATCAAAATTTGAGCCTTCCACTCCTCAGATAAATGCCGTCGGAACTCCCGCAAGGTGGATGATTTTTACTTTGATGCTCTTTAAATTAATTGAATGCTTGCATGCAAGATCACATTTCCATAAATAAATCAAGGCAATAAATGGCTGAAAATGTCAAAAGACAGAGAATCAGTTGTTGAGCGACAAGTTTGGTGTTTTGACTTGGTTTTGCAAAGAAATTGTCAAATCACCACTTGGTCAAGCAATGCCCTGCAGTCACTTGCCATCAGATAGTGTGGAATGTTCGGGTGATCTATTGAGTGGCATTTCATTTCAAATACAAGAATGCTCTCATTCATCATCTTTCATTGTATTTCTCTGGACGATGCTGCTAATGTGAGCACATCCAGGGATTCTCATAGGGGAGGTGTAACCCTTTGGCCGAGCCTACCCTCTTGTCTGTTTCCAAGGGTACACCTTGGCCTCCCCCTACTAAGGGTACCCCATGGCCACCCCCTGGCCTTCGGCTGAGGCTACCCCTTGGTCTTTTTCCAAGGGTACCCCATGGCTTTTCCATGGGTTGTGCCCTCCGCCAGAAGTCCGTTTGTGTGTAGCTTGGTACTGATATTACCTCATCTGAAAGCTGTTAACTGCCAGCAAACTGCAGAAGCATACAAATGGGCTCAGACTGCAAATAAAATAAGGAGGTTCAACATCATTAGGGGTAGGGGGTCCTGCCCTTTGACAACAGCACTTCCTGCCCCCATATGGACCAAGGAAAGACCTATTGCTGACAAGTGACAACAGTGTAATTCTGTAAAAGCAAAAAATAGGCTAACGGTGCAAGAAGGGGGAGGGTTCAACATCATCGGGGAAGGGGGTCCTAACAGGGGTATCGAGGGCACTCTCTTGCCAAAAAGCTGCTCCACTGACTAGTGAAAACAGTGCAATTCTCTATAAATGTAAAAACTGGGCCAACAGTGCATTAAGGGAGGTTCAACATCATTGAGGGGCCCTGACCTTTGACAAAGAGCACATTCCCGCTAGTATCCGGGGTCTGTGGATAGGCTCTATGGTCTCATCTCAATCGGTACAGCTGGCAATGCTGTAAAACATAAACATGCTATTTCTTCAAGTCGAGAAAGGCCATTCAGCATCACATGGGCTGTCTGGCCTTTGATATTGGCAGGCATGGACCCCCAGATGCCATCATCTTGGCCTCCCAGACAGGGGAAGGTGCTTTGGCAGAAGGACTGACAAGGTGATATGTTTTCATTCATCCTCCAAAACATTTGCACATTCCACTTCTACAGAGGCCAGGTGAAATTTTCCACCACTTCATTAATGTCAAGGGGGGTCCAAGTCTGAGCCCCCTGCCCAGACTTCGTCAATTATAACTTGATAGGCATCTTGTACCTTGCTCGAAGGCATGTGCATAGGCATACCTTGGTTTGGTGTCCCACAGTGGGTTGGGTACCTTTACCATGGCAGAATGGTGTTGTGTTGATTTTTTTCATTCCTTCTTAGACATTTGACCATTGTTTTTTTTTCATGCATTGCCTGGCAAACGAATTTTTTTAATGTTATTAAATAAAACCTTCACAGATGCAGCGGCTTACAGTGCCTCGCAGTCCCAACTACATTTCAGGAGAAAATGTGATTTTTAATGACGTTTAAATGCCATTTGGAGGGCCCAAATTTGTCAAAAGGTTCCAGCTTTTGAGGAGTGTGAGCTCAGCTCCCTGGACCCCCACCGCGGTGTTTACACCTCCAACCCTCCTCAATGGGGGCTGCCACCCCCAGACTTCCCGTACATTTGGACCCAAACTTGTGAGTTCTGCTTCACCCTCTGTTGGAGCTTGGGTTTTTACCCTCCTATCCTAAACATCTTAAGTTGAGCATACCTGAAATGGACCGCCATCGGAGTTTGATGCTCTTCCACTTGTACAGTGAGAAATACCCTCAGAGCTGCGGGACTGTTGAATCAACCCCAACAGACACCTGTATAAAGGGCTAGTTTTGGCATTTTTCAACCAATTCGGGGTTCCAACTACTATCTCCGGAATGGGGTGAAGGTAGGAGCATATTTTGTCACCTTACAATAAGTTTGATGATTCATTTACGAATTTGGAAAATCGTTCCATCAATAATTATTGTGCCTCAGTTTCAAGATCCGCTTTTTACGAGTATGAGAGAGGTTTTCGTGCTTCAAGAGTAGGCATGCTGTTTTACATAAAAAGTCAACTCTTCTAGGTCAGCTATCCCCAGACCGCACTTGGATTTATTAAATTTATTTATTTATTTTAAATTTAATTTGCATGGACACAGTCCAGCGCAAATTAACAAACATGTAGACAGCTTTACAGCTAAGTCATAACTTAAATTGACAAATACACCAGACTGTTACCTACCTTCATGCACTGTTGTGGGCACTACCTAATACATTCTTACGAAATGTTTTTACAGAAATATCATTTCCATCCCCGAAGACACTGGCATCAAGAGAATTCCAATCGTTAACAGTCCTAGCAACAAACGAGAACTTTCCAACATCCTTAAAAACTGGTTTGCAGCGTAATTTGAAAGCATGATCATGTCTTCCTATACAGGGTGGTCCTGAATTCCTGGGAACAACCGATAGGACGTATTCCTCATGTCGGTTGGAATCAAACTTGTTCAGTGACAAAAATCGCTACGACCCCCCATATCGCAGATACATCCCCTCAAAGTTCCCAAATTGAGCACTTTTTGGGTTCCTGTGGGGGTTGTTTA
>JASGXE010014552.1:0-12114 GCA_030068105.1 Sinentomon sp. SZTP_YWyxl | reverse complement strand
GGTTAGTTCATCGTTCAAATCTCCTAAACGACAAGGTCAAGAGATGTATCAACTCGAAGTGCACGCTGGAGAAGTTCAAGCTAAAGATCGCAAGTGCAAAGGGAGAAAATGGCAGACAGGAGGACACAGGTGCCGGGATTGCAGGAACGGCCGGAACGGCGGACACAGCATATCGCATCACACCAGATGAACGTGATATGATCAATCACATGTTGCCTGGAGTTGAGGCGGAATTGGAGTCTCTGAAGGAGTACGCGAATTATCCGGATCCTTTCAGTTCCTCTGTCATTCTTTACGAACTTGCTGCAATGTGGAACCAATTGGTTACACGGGACCAGCCGCAGGACGCCGCCACCATCAGTCTTTGGTGTCACTTCGAAGTTCTGCGGAAGTTCATTATGGACTCGGTTTTGCGTTGGGAACATCTGGAAAGCGCCAGGAAAGCCATGGTTTCGATTCGTGCCATCGACGTTAGCTCTAATTGAAGCCACTTGCTTGGTGGAGTCATAAGGGAACATCTGGAAAGCGCCAGGAAAGCCATGGTTTCGATTCGTGCCATCGACGTTAGCTCTAATTGAAGCCACTTGCTTGGTGGAGTCATAAGGGAACATCTGGAAAGCGTCAGGAAAGCCATGGTTTCGATTCGTGCCATCGACGTTAGCTCTAATTGAAGCCACTTGCTTGGTGGAGTCATAAGGGAACATCTGGAAAGCGCCAGGAAAGCCATGGTTTCGATTTGTGCCATCGACGTTAGCTCTAATTGATGCCACTTGCTTGGTGGAGTCATAAACCTCTTGTCACTTCATCGTTGGTCTGTGAATGGGCAGTTTCCAAACAGCCCTTCTTGTGTTTTCCGTTTCCCATTACCGAAGATCTTTTCCACCTGAAATGGTCGGTAACAACTTAAAAAACGAAATAGGGACAACAAAAATTCTACAGCTTGAGAATGGGTAATGAAAAATATCTCAATGGGAGGTATTAAGCTAATTTCTCTCGTGATTACAAAAAGATGTGAAAATTGCGGACGTTAATAACACAATAGCAGGGAATCGTGAATATATTTTAAATTGACCAGTAGCCCTGCCAGATCCACAATTCCACAAGGTTTTGTCTGGCTCCACAATCCGTTTCACAAACACTCTCAGTAATCACCTGAATTGATGCCATTTTCAGATCGACAGTGGGAGACGACGTTTCGGCCCCTGGTCTGGGGCCTTTTTTGACAGAGTGGAGACGACGTTTCGGCCCCTGGTCTGGGGCCTTTTTTGGCAGAGTGGAGATGACGTTTCGGCCCCTGGTCTGGGGCCTTTTTTGGCAGAGTGGAGATGACGTTTCGGCCCCTGGTCTGGGGCCTTTTTTGGCAGAGTGGAAATGACGTTTCGGCCCCTGGTCTGGGGCCTTTTTTGGCAGAGTGGAAATGACGTTTCGGCCCCCTGGTCTGGGGCCTTTTTTGGCAGAGTGGAAATGACGATTCGGCCCCTGGTCTGGGGCCTTTTTCGGCAGAGTGGAAATGACGATTCGGCCCCTGGTCTGGGGCCTTTTTTGGCAGAGTGGAAATGACGTTTCGGCCCCTGGTCTGGGGCCTTTTTTGGCAGAGTGGAAATGACGATTCGGCCCCTGGTCTGGGGCCTTTTTCGGTCGGACAACACAGTGTTCTCTGCTCACAGCCACCAAATTACCCTCACCCCTCCTAAACCAACCCTTTTCATCACCCACGAAACCCCTCACCGACACCACCCGCGATATGCCGAAGCGGCTCCAGCACATTCCTCAGTGCAGCGTGCATCACATTTAACAGAAAATCGATAGTTTACCCAGTGGAAAACCACATTGTCACCAACACAATGCACCGGACCAAACGCATGACAATGAATCACCTCCCTGCGGCACGATGACTTCCATTCCCCTTGTGGCCCGTCTGAACGGCATGGTTGCACAACACCAGTGCCAGGGAACACTTGTGTCCTCTGACTCGAAAAAGGCTCCAGGCCAGGGGCCGAAACGTCGTCTCCGAATCTACTCTCGATCCGAAAATGGCCTCTATTCAGGTTTTTTAAGTCAAAGCAGGTGGATTTTGGTGTAACCTTCATCATTTTCAAACGATTTCAATGCTTGTCAACAGCGAACCTTGCATTCCATGTGTACCTATGTTCAGTTAAAAAATGTAAGGCTTCAGGCGTCCACTAGCTTAGACATGGTTACATGGCTGCGGCATGGCGAACGAGGCAACCAACGCTCTGTGCCAGCGAGCGCAATGACTAGCATCTGTCAAGTTGGCAGAGCACTTCTCTTGGTTTTCATCATTGTTTGTGGGTCGTTTGTGCTCGCATTTGTGCAGCTTACCCCATCACAATTTTTGCAACGTCCAAGCAGAAGGTTTTGTACAAACTAAAATTCCACCCGATTAAACCTAGGACTGCAACCAGCCATGGTACTTCTGACAAAAAAGTCCCTTTTGATTAGCACAAGGTTGGTGGATATCTGCTGAAAAAAATAGCACAATCGCAGCATTGGCGACCCGCAAAAAGTTGGCATTTGCACAAAAGAAAACTGGAGACCATGGCCGGCCTGCATGACGTCAAGCTAGGCGGCATTTTTGTTTTCGCTACGTCTTCCATTTGGGGGTTGCACAGACTGTGAGGTTAACTGCCCAGTTGTGCACAAACACAGCTCGCAAAAGATCTACCAAATTCCAACGAAATCCGACGCATGTGCCCAACTAACTTGACACACGTCAATAACTCAGGTAATATCACCATAAACCGGGTTCATAAACACGGGCACAAGATGCGTCTCCCACTGAGCTTGCCATAAATCAAAACAAGTGAGAGCAATGGGCGATAGGGAGAGGCTTCCTTTGCGGCAATGGCCCGGTGCAGGATATCTCAAGTTCGGATCGCGGCTTTTCACCCAGAAAAATAAGACTTGCATTATTTCTCCAAGTGTCTTTTTTTCATTTTTGTGTTCATTTTTTACTATTCAGATCTGCGCAAGTGATGAAAATATTATGTTTGCCACGCTTTGCCTTAATCATCTGTTCAAAGTTCATATTTTTCCCGTTTCTCCCATAATTCTGGCCTTACGGTTCACTATTTTTGTACTGGTGACATTTGCCTTTGCACATGCGTACGAATTCTAATACATTCCTTCTCATTTGCATGGATGTTGTGGTATACGCTTATAAAATTTATTGCTATTTTGTACATATTTTTCATGTTTTGCAGAGATATCTGAATCTGCAATTATTCCCAATGACAATAATAATTCAGAGCTTTATTAAAATAATATTCTGGTTATTCAAACGTTTATTGGTTAATCTTGATTAAAATGAACATTGAAAGTTGTCTAAATTATCTTTTGTTTTTCATACATAGTTGACTACACAAAACAGCTAAATGCAGAGGATGATATTCAAAAAGTTTTTTCATTGGAAATATGGAGGCTTGATTCCATTTGTTGTTTCCACATGTGGATATCACTGCCATAATTAACTATGGTACCCATTCTTCAATAGTTGCATTGCAGCTGCCATTGCTAGGTGGCTTGTTTTTGTATGAAGGAAAAGGTGGTTCATTTGTTGCTCGTTTAGGTGATATCTCTAGGGTTTTCTTATCTTCACTCACAGCGTCAAAGGGCTAAGACACAGGGAAAAGACCCCAGTGAGGAAAGGGAAAAGTCTGTTCCCAGTGAGGAAAGGGAAAAGACTGTTCCCAGTGAGGATTTAGTTTGGGGAAAAGACGGTTCCCAGTGAGGACTTTGTTAAGGAAAAAGACTGTTCCCAGTGACGACTTCGTTGGGAAAAGACTGTTCCCAGTGAGGACTTAGTTAAGGGAAAGATCTCTTCCCGAGAATTTGTTAAGGGAAAAGGCGGTTCCCAGTGAGGGCTTAGTTAAGGGAAAAGATGCTTCCCAGTGAGGACTTAATAAAGGGAAAAGACTGTTCCCAGTGATGACTTGGTTGGGAAAAGACTGTTCCAAGTGAGGACTTAGTTAAGGGAAAAGACTGTTTCCGAGAACTTGTTGAGGGAAAAGGTGGTTCCCAGTGGGAGCTTAGTTAAGGGAAAAGACGCTTCCCAGTGAGGACTTAATAAAGGGAAAAGACTGTCCCCAGTGATGACTTGGTTGGGAAAAGACTGTTCCAAGTTAGGACTTAGTTTGGGGAAAAGACGCTTCCCAGTGAGGACTTAGTTAAGGGAAAAGACGGTTCCGTAGAACTTTGTTAAGGGAAAAGGTGGTTCCCAGTGAGGACTTAATTTGCAAAGTCTGATTCTGTAAATCCAGTTCTCATAATTTTTGCAGAAATGTTGTGCCAAGCAATCCAATTCTTCAAAACACAAGAATGTATCTAGCTAGGGGTTTGGTGTCGTGTCCATCACCTTTGTCATTTTGGGGGAAAAGCATCTTCCATTAAATCTAGAAGAAGCTTTGAATGACATCACGACGGGGAAAAATAAGCGTGTTCTCAGACTTGCAGTGACTGCCGTGTGGAATTGCCTGCCTGCCCGTTTGCTCCTAAGCTCCTCAATGCAAAATTCATCCTTTCATTTGCTCTACAGGTTGGCCTACTTTTCGCAAGCTCATTGGAGAACAGCCATTGACGTTTTTAAGTGTAGGAAATTTGCGCTAATGAACTTTTCTGTGATCGAAACCATTTCTTTCTGGGCACCTTTTGTCAACATTCAGTTCGGAATGCTTGTTCTTTTGGGTGCTACGTTCTTATTCCCTGATTTAGGCTTCTTTTTCTTCCTTTTTTTCTCTCTCATGCACGCAATAGAAATGAAAGTTCCTGATTGCAACAAAGGGAACAATTAAAACAATCTTCAAAACATTTTAATATCTGCAGAATTGAGCATTTGCGAAAATGTAAACAATCGCATATTCACATGTTTTTCAAAAGTGTCCTTGAAATCCCTGCTAATTTCAGTTTTGATGCTAATTTCAGTTTTGAAATTTTTCTTTGGGTTGCCATCTCCACCCTCTCCAGATGCAGATTGAGTTGTGGGCTTTTTCCGCTAGCACACAGTACGCCAATTATCATATGCTCCACACCCAAGCTGCCGTGAATGCCTAAAATGCACAGGGTTATCGAGAGACCGTTGAAAGACACTGTACGTGTATGTGTAAAGTAATTCCGTCACCACTAGACATCAAAACAGAACCCAGGTTACCGGATTTCGGCTCATGAATTTGCACATTGTTTCTGCAGATTGTCTATGCAATAAACTAGGTCGTGACCGTAGTTGTGATGCGACGGAGGCCTTTTGTACCTGGAGTGGTGAGTGCTGCAGAATTTGTACTGGGGAGTATGCCGATACCTCGCTGGAACCCATATTGGGTGCAGGCGCAGCTACTCAGGCGATGTTTGCCAGCACCTCGCCGGAACCATGTCTGATGTCACAAATAAAAATATGTACGGCCGGCAACCAACTGAAGGGCTACCTGCACAAAAGACCCAATTCTGATGTATGCTGTTTCAAAAATTATGGATATATCTCTGCCTTGCAATGCCCATTCATCGATTGCATTGTCAGAGTTCCTATTGCTTGGTTGCTTGCTTTCACTATCAGGTGAAATCGTTTCACTTCATGCTGATCTCCAAATCAATTTGAGGTTCGATGCCACGGATGAAACAGCCTAATGCCCAGTTTATCCAACGATAGTTAAACTCTAGTTAACCTCTTAGCTAATCAATGATTAGTTATTTAACCAATGGTTAAACTCTAGTTAACGAGTTTGGTTTATTGACACTTTTTAACCTATAGTTATCTAATCATTGATTTCGATAAGCACAATTTCGACAAATTCAGGCCATTTTTAACCATCGAAATTCGTGCATTTTCTCAACATTTATTTTTGCTTCTTGCCAGACCCTTTTTTCCGCATTCCATAACTTATCCGAAGCGCTTTATTTTCATTGGCTTCCTCTTTTTTGTGTCTCATTGTTGCCATGGAAATGCATTTTCAGTAAAAATAACAACATTTTCCACGGCGTCTTTGTTGAAATTGATTGTTGGCGCACAGATTTGGACAAGTGCATGCTCTGTGTTGTTGGTCTTCAGAGGTGGCCTGTTTTTTATTAGTTGTTTGGTTTGAGGATCATTCCCCGATGTGTTGCGATCCGGAAAACGTTTTCAGCATGGGATATTCAGTTTATTTTTGATGTGATTCAAACGGGCAGTCACGGGGGATTTCTTTTGTTTTTTGTTTTTTTTTTTTTCAGTGTGCCTCTCCCTTCATGGGTTTGAAGCGGGACCGGTGACTGGGGCAGAACGAACTGAGGCAGAAGTGGACTGAGGCAGAATTTTTGCATTTTTGGAGGCTGATTCTTTCTTTTAATTTCTCCGGGTCAGGTTAGGTTAGGTTAAGTTAGGACAGGTGTAAGCTACCACCTCCATGCAAAAACTCCCCCCTTTGTCCAATCCTACCTCGGTCCACTTCTGCCTCAGTCAGGCACTGCCTCAGTCCGTTCTATCCCAGTCCCCCGATCCTTTGAAGGCTGTCTTTTCCGAGACTGCATCGGACTTCGTCTCAAAGTTATGTTCGCTGCTGTATCGTCGCTAAAGAAAGCTCAAAATTGTGATTTTAATCTGTGTTTTTCCTGGATTAAGGTCCTTATCACTCTGCCGATATCCTTGAACTTTCCCAGTTTCATGAACAAAAAATGCGATTGTCTTCTCATCACAGTCGCAGCAAACTTCATTTCATCCTTTTTAAAAGCATTCTGCGTTCGATGTGATACCTATTGACAAATCATAATAATTACATTTGGAACAGATACATGTCAGAATGTGTGCATGATGCACAATGACTTTACATGGACGTTGAGTTTCATTCGTCTCAGAATAAGATTCATTTTTCTTGATTTATAAGTAAGCGGAATCCGAAAGCGGATTTATAAGTAAGCGAATCCGTATTTATAAGTAAGCGGAGTCCGAAAGGCTGCAGATCCAGTAATATTTTCGAACTTGGCAATGTGCATGGATATGTTTATAATTTAATTCACGCATCGGTTCTTCAAAAAAAGTTGTGGAAAATGGCAAAATCATATTGAAATGTTATGATATCCCACTGCTCATTTGTTTCCATTTTCGTCCGACAATGAGCATTTCCAAAACAAACAAATTCGAGTTGTTTCCATGGCAAAAACATCCTGTGTTTTACAAGTCAAAGCTTCCGAAATGATTATCCATTTAAAATTTGTTTGTTCCCTTTTTATAGAAGCGTGACAGAACTGCAGCAGGTGAGGACATCTGTAAGACAGCAGGACATTGGAATTAGAAGTAGCCAAACTGTCACAAGCTTTGTAAATAATTTGAAAGCCCACTTGCTGTCGAAAGTGTAGTTTTTATACTTGATTTTGATATTTGTTCTTGCAGTTTTGTTTTATTTCTTTGTGAGCAAATGTTAGGTTGAAAACCAATTGTTAAATTGAACCTCGCATTTTCAAATAAAGACTATTATTATTATTATCTGTCAACAGCTAATCAGCGAAAAAGGGATGGTTAAAGTTAACCACTGATTACAGGCTTTTAACTATAGGTTAAGATTTAACTGCTGCTCAATAAACAGAAAAACTTAACCATAGGTTAACTTTAACTAACGATTGGTAAATTTTCATGGCAACGAATTTTACTAATGATGGAAAAACCAAAATCGATAGTTAAGTGTCATTTAACCACTGATTAAAGTTAACTATCGTTAGATAAACTGGGCATAAGTGATTCGGCATGGCCAATTTAAAAGGAGCTAAGTGAAAACGCAATGGAATTTTTTCATTGTTGAGCAACAATGCTTTTTGAAAGGGAAATCACCGGAATAGAAATTATCGTGTTTTAGACTTAGCTCGTTTCAATTTGTGCACGGCGAATCACTTAGGCCGTTTCATCATTGTTGTATCGGTATGATGTTTCAGGCAAATCACACCCTCGTTGACGAAAGATTGAATTTCCGACGTTTTGCTGATGGGCTGGGGAAATTTCCTCGGTGGTCCCATATGTGTAAAGCGTGTGTCATTGAGATCAGCAGTCAGCAAAACCTTCTTGGGACTTCGGTCATTCGTCAATGAAGGCAGGATAACTCACGAAACGTCGCTTCTCACGTTGATATGGAGATCATAATTGCATCAAGGAGATATTTATGTTGTGCAAAAACGGTGTACTGGCGCAGTGCTTGCTTGGTTGGGCAAATTCTTTTCCGTTTCGTGTTTTTCATTGCTTGGAGTTCTTGCTTTGAAAGCAAGTATGAGTGTGTCCGGGAAACCTGCAAATCTGGATGTTTGAACTCTGGAAAACTGTGAGAATTCACAAGGGGGGAAATTACTTGAAAACGTCCAAACTTGGACAAAAATTCATTATGGATGTCTGTGTCTCGATGAAGCATCTGAGAGACTTAACCCTCATTCGGCATTGTCATTTTAACATTTTTCATAATGAACCGAAATTATCTGCCATTTTTCTTTCCCAATTTTAGCATTTGTTCATTTCATTATTTTGAGTGAAAATGTGCCATTTAAATGTGGTCAGCCAGAATAGTTGGACCACGGTTTACATTCACCTCAGCTTTTTTAGCTCTTAAGAGTGAGGGCCAAGCAACAGTTTTACAGCTGGTCGCTGGCTTTGCAAATGCACTGATCAACATGGAGATGCAAACTCGTCATTCTACTCGTCAAACTACCATACCCGTATTTCTCTGGGCTTAAACATCACCGAGGTAACGCTACCTCATGGACAGGAGAGGCAAATATTCACTGTCAAACTTCAATGGCAAACGTTTTCCTTGCAAGGAAATTTTCTGAGGTGGCAAGGAAACTTTCGGAGGTGGCAAGCAAACTTTCGGAGATGGCAAGGAAACTTTCAGAGGTGGCAAGGAAACTTTCAGAGGTGGCAAGGAAACTTTCGGTGGTGGCATTTTCTCAGAGCTGATGATCGCCACCGTGAGCAAGCCAAACATACAAAATGCGACCACCAGCCCGGGATGTATTTTACAAACCGTGCCGCGACTTTTAGATGGCAGAAAGCGTTGTGGGCAAGAATATTGGATTGGCGCTCTGCACTGCAAGAAAAAAATGTTTTTTCTTACCTAAAGCTATCTGTTGACCTAACCCTAAAAAAATATTTTTTTCTTACCTAAAGCTATCTGAACTTGACCTAACCCTGTCCCCTCTCTGAAGAACAATGCTCGTTGAGGGCCCCGGCCTGCCATCTAAAGTCTCGGCAGGGTTTGCAAACTGGCATCCAGGATGAACCTTTCGAAAATGGTGCCAGTGTTTCAGACCCTAAAACGAAAACTCTCAAGTGCATCATTTTGGTGAACATCATCATCAACCTGAAAATCGGCTGTTTTGGTGTCCGCAAATAACCCTCGAAAAAGCTTGGAATCTTCCTGGAAAACCTGGAAAACTCAGGGAATTTAAATTTTCAAAAGAGTAGCTACCATGTTCAAATGCCCACAAATGGTCACCATGGCCCCACGTGAACAAGTTTGCCCCAATTGGAAGGGTCAAGGGACCCTGGAACTCAACGCTGCACCATTGTTGTTGCCAGCTGTCATGAACTTTTTAATGTCTCACGAGCAGTTTGTGTGCTCTATTTCATGTGAAAAATTGTGACCGTTCAGATTTTAGCAAAAACTCCATGCCACAGAAATTTAGTATCCTCTTTAAAATAACCGAGGTCAGAACCGGACATCTCGAGAAAGCTCTTGAAATCTGGCGCTGTAATTTCTGCTGCCTGCACAAGAGAAAAAAGAAAGAAAAGAAGTTTTGGAGGCAACCGCTAAATGGGGAAAACACATTTTTGGTGCATTAATTCCGCCGTGACTTTGCATACATGTGGACTCCTTGCAGGGTTGAAACGGTGCTCGGTAAAAATACAAAAAACGTCCAATTTCCAGGCCAAATCAGTAATCAAATTTCACATTTTCCACCGCTTCGTTGTCGCACCGTCTGAACTTCTTTTTTTTTTTTAGTTTCAGTTAGCATAAGCCAGTTGTTACAAAATACACCGCAATGGAGGAGTGTGTTTTCCCGTGTTCACCGAGCTTATCCCACCATGTGGGAATGTCCTGCAGCAAAGATGGCAGTGTTCTGGCCTATGCTTCAGGAATGGACATAGCTGTTCTGAAGTTCAGCGGGGAGAATTTCAAGATTCCAAAGGTGGTGATGCACCGCAATGCTCACGAGAAGAGAGTCATTGGGGTCCAGGTGCACCCGAACCGTCTCAGTCGTTGGCCGTCGCAAAAGTCAACATGATATCAACCGGTGATGATGGCTTTATCCGAACCTGGGATATCGAGAACAAAAATGTCTCTTTGTGGCATCGTGAGCATCAGGTTTGCCTTTTGTAGTTTTGTAAGTTTGCCTTTTGTAGTTTTGTATTTTTGGGGGTGTTACACTTCAGCGTTTGATCTGTTTCTATCCAGCCTCTGATCCATCGCCAAGAAGATGTGGAGACAGAAGGAATCTGGGGGAATTGAATAGATGCCTGAGCAAAGGGATTGGTCCAAATCAGTTTTTGACATCCAGGTCCGCACCCCTCCCCCAACAGGGTTCCAGGGGCAGAGCCCGGAGCAGTCTTTTTGTGGGAGAATGCTTCCAGATTGTGAGGAAGCAAGCAATTAATGTTTTGGAACACTTTTTGCCGCATGTCCCTTCGTAAACACACACAGCGATGAAACATTGGCAAAAAAAAGCGTCTGTCGAAGTTGACTACATGCCAGTTGTGATCACTGGATCACCAGATGAACTGCTCGAGTTCCGGCTGTGGTTTTATGCATTGATTTAGGTTGGAGGTTCTTCTGGCACGGACGGACGGTCTGTCTTAGGCCCTGTCGCCACGGATCCTTCTTACCAGCTGGATGTCCTTGGGCATGATGGTCACCTTGTTGGCGTGGAGGGCGCACAGGTTGGTGTCCTCGAACAGGCCGATACCAGGTAGGCCTCGCTGGCTTCCTACGTTTCTAGTGGGTGTGAGAGCTCGTGATATTCGATTTTGTCGATATGTACGGATATTTTTGTTGAAATATGGATATTTGTACATATTTTTTTTTTTTTTGAATTTGGAAGATTTTATTCAACAGACACTTCAATCTGCATTTGATAGTGCATTGCATGCCCAAGTTTTTGTTGCAAATCAGGGTCTGGTTTGCTTGAATCCAGACATCACATGGGGAGTTACCCCCTGAATATCCAGACACCACACGGGGGGTTACCCCCTGAGTATCCAGAAACCACAGGGGGTTACGTCTGTGTACTCGCAGTCAGACATCATGTGGGGGTTGCCCCGTAAGTATCCAGACACCACACGGGGGTTACCCCCCGAGTATCCAGAAACCACACGGTGGTTATCTCTGAGCATCCAGACACCACACGGGGGTTACCCCCTGAGCATCCAGACATCACACGGGGGTTTCCCCATGAGTATCCAGATATCCCACATGGCTTTACCCCCCTGACCATGAAGGCCAGGTGGGGTCCCTGCCAGGGACCCCTTTCCCTCTGGTTTAAGTCTTGGTAGGCAATGGTGTAATTGTAAAACCTTGCCCAAAGCCCAAACCATGTGCCAGCCAGCCCATGCTCCAAAAAAAAAAAAAAAGAATTGGGCAATTTCAAGGCCATAATAACACCACTGGTGGAGGAGTCGTAGGTTAATGATAGATGTTGTGGGTCTAAAAATAGAGTAGAGTAGCCCCACAAGGTCTCTGTTATGTTCTGCTGCTCAAACCATCTAGTTGAATGAATGGCCTTGCTCGTCCGAGCTCATGGGAAAGGCATATGTAGGCTCGAGGAATAGGTGGGCAATTGGAGATCATGAGGTCCACATTGCAAGCAAACAAGAATGAAAAAAAAGGTGGCATTTCGACACACAAGATGAGCTCGTAGGCAAAGCCCCCAAGAAAAGGATAACATACAAATATTTAAAATTTCACCTCGATACAAAAATGAAAATTTGGCAAGTTGTTGTTTTACAGTTTAATCGCTGGCCACGGCACAGCCAGACGTCGTGTTAGCATTGACATTTCTGTCTCGGACATTTATGCAGTTCTTTTCATCAGGTGATCTAACGGATATTTAGGGCAGATCCTACAGGATCTCCCAGGATCACTACAGTGTCTGGCC
>JASGXE010014551.1:0-12153 GCA_030068105.1 Sinentomon sp. SZTP_YWyxl | reverse complement strand
AAAAGGGAGAGGAAAAAGAAAAACTGTGTCCGGTTGCTGAGGAAGCTGCCAATCCAAGAGATAATAGGGATAGGTAAGCCTAAACACTGCAATTTAAACATCAGAGCGTTGTGTGGAACAACGTCGAAGGCCGTTTTAAAGTCCAGAAACAGTGCATCTACATCGGCACCCTTGTCAAAAGAGGATGCAACCTCGTGGGTGAACTTTGCAAGGGCCAGTTCACAAGACCAGCCAGGACGAAAACCAAACAGAAAAGGGGAGATGGAATCGGTGGCATTAAGAAACTGCCTAATGTAGTCCGAGATCAGCCTTTCCATCAGCTTGCACACACAAGACGTCAGACTGATGGGCCGGTAATTAGCTGGCAGTGAAGGATCACCCTTCTTGAATATAGGCGTAATAATTCCTGCCTTCCATGCATCGGCGAGTGTGCCACAAGAAAAGGACTTGTTGAAGAGAAGGTACAGATAGGCAGAAAATTCGTGTGGGAAGGATTTCAGAAGAGATCCAGGAATTCCATCAGGGCCAGAAGAGGATGATTTGGATTTCCTGATTGCAGACACTATTGAAGAAAAGGTAATCGAGAAGGTAGGATCCTGCCCAGGAGCATTGGATGGAGCTGGCAGAGCTAAAGCTGGAAAATTGTCAGCAGAATATGAAGAAGAAAATTGTAGAGCAAGCGCTTCAGCCTTTTCAGATGGTGAAACGGCCAAACCATCACGGAATTTTAGGGATGGGATAGTGACAGACCCACGGTACCTATTATTTACCTGCTTCCAAGCGTTTTGTAAAGAACTGCGGGAATTTGAGTTGCATGTACCTGGCCTGAGAGATAGACTAGAAAGGAGATGATTTTCATGATCCAATTTCGCAGCCATGAGTTCAGAGCAGAGAAGATCATAGGTTCTGGCATGAACTTCAGAATAATGACGAAATTTGTAGTATTTTTTACATTGGCGAGATAGGTAGCGAATATGCGGAGGGTTGTTATAAAAAATCGATCTGGATTGGGGCCTTTTGATGCGAGAAGGAACAAACTGACTGATGCCGTGTTGAATAATCGACTCGAAATCACACCAAAGCCTGTCAATAGATGAGCACAGATATTTTTCCCGAAATGAAAGAAATGAGCCCAGCAAGAAGTCAGAAAAACCAGCACTGTTAATTTGTGAGAAGTCACTGATCAAGACAGGAGGCTCTGATTCCGGAGTTGAAATTGACAAGGATAAAGTAAGCAGAACTGCCATGTGATCACTTATCCCCGTTTCGACAGAGATTGCATTTAGAATATGGATTGGACGCAACAGAAAAATATCCAAAATGGAGTTTGAAGCTGGCCTAGTAGGAACCTTAACCGTCTGATCAAGGCCGAAATCAAGGCAGAGTTCAATAGCAGCTCGGTTGGCAGAGAGGCCATAACAGCAATTTGGAATAGGGGAGAGAGTGTCCCAGTTCACACCAGGAAGATTGAAGTCACCAGCTATCAGCAGAGGATCTCCCAAATCTGCAGAAAGACCAAGACTGACAAGTTCCGAAGAAATTTCTTGGAAAATGTTCGAAGAAGAATCAGGAGGACGGTAACCACCAACAATGTGGAATGGTTTGTTACCTAATGACTTCAGAATAACGGAGCATACGAGAAATTCGTGTGAAGAGCTAAGAAAGACAAGAGAGGAATTTAGTGAACACCGAATGCCTACCAAGACACCACCGCCAAATTTGCAGCGGTCCCTACGGTACACAGTGAAGTAAGATGGAAGGAACTCATGAGTGCCAATGCTGTCATCAAGCCAAGTTTCAGTAAGAACTAAAACGTCGGGATCATGCATTTCGAAATTCGAGCAGAGTCGCGAGCTCGTTGGATTTGTTGCGAATGCTGCGGCAGTTCAACTGAAGGACAGAGAGATGCGAATCAAGAGAGTTTGTCTGTGGTCTGCCTGAGCGCAAATAGCAACTCTTCTGCAACACAGAAAATTCAACCAGAGAATCTAAGGTGAATGGAGCACACAAGATAGCGAGAGATGTTAGAGTGGGACGAGATTTAGGCTTCTGTAGAGCTAAGTATGAGGTTTTTGGAAGGAGAGCGGACAGTTTCCCAACAGCGAGCTTGAGAAAGGCAGGCAAATGCTGCGAAACAGATTCCCAAGAATCCTGCTTCCGTGATCATTGAGATGTAGACGACCTCTAGCAAGGAAATTAGAAGGGAACCAACAATTAGCATCCAAAAAAGAGACACCCAACTGCTGGCAAAGTGCAACAACCCTGGAGTTCAAGAGATAGAGAGACTTTAGTGGAACGCGATCATTAGCAATGATGGCAGAAAAGATCAATCGGGCACCAGGAAACTGGTTCCTGCAGCACAGAAAGAAATCTGAGAGACTGCGAAGAACAATTTCTGGTGATGCACCGCCTAGGATATCGTTAACACCAGCGTGCACAAGAATGGTTGAGTAACCTTGGGCCTGGGATTTTGGAATGGCTATCAATGAGGATGAAATTGTGGAAATGGTGGCACCAGGAAGACATCGGAACTCTGTACCAGCGGCTGGACGGCAGTTTGAATGCTTGATCATGGAATCCCCAATGATCAGTATCCTGGAACTTTTCTTTGTAGTGTGAGACTGGCCAGAAATAGATTCAGCTGAGGAAGAGCTTGTACATGGATCATTGATCGGCAGAGAACAGGCAAGGACTTTACTGACTTCAGGCAAGGAGAGTGGCGGTGATTGCACAGCGGTCAAATCAACTGCAGCAACTGAAGACTTCAAGACAGACCGTTTCTTGGTCGGAATGACCCCGGCTACAGCAGAAGACCCGGAACTGCAGAGAGGGCTTAACAAAGGGCTGCAGCGAGGAGCTGAGACAATGTTCGCGTAGGAAAGAGTTCCCGGGACAACTTTGGGCACACACCCAAGAAGTGGAAATGCAGAAGAAAGCGGGCCAATGGGAGAGGAAACCGAAGGTACAGCTGAGAGGATGAGAGGCTTATCGGAGTGACTCATGAGAGCACGAGAAAGTGTCAGAGGAGATGGAGCAACCAGGGTTGAGCATAGGGGGGAGGTAGGGGGGGTTACCCCCCCTGGCCTTCGGCCGAGGTTACCCCCCCCAGCCTTTTTCCGACGGTACCCTTGGCCGAAGGCCATGGGTACCGTCGGAAAAAGGTGGGAAAAGAGTCCTGGTGTGTGTGCAGGGCACACACCAGGACTTCAATAGGAGCAACATTGTTTCTTTGTACTTTCTGTTTTGATTCCCCTGCCGGAAAAAGGCTAGGGGGGTAACCTCTGCCTTTGGCCGAGGTTACCCCCACCCTAGAATGTTGCTGTCAAAGTCCTTCCTGATGTGTGCCCTGAACACACCAGGAAGGACTTCAATAGCAACATTCTGTTTCTTTTGTACCTACTTCCTTTTTGATTCCCCTGCCGGAAAAAGGCCAGGGGGGGGGGTAACCTCGGCCTTTGGCTCAGGTTACACCCTATCCTTTTTCCAAGGGTACCTTTGGCCAAAGTTCTCGTGTGTCCTGCACACACCAGGAAGGACTTCAATAGCAACATTCTGTTTCTTTTGTAATTCCTGTTTTGATTCACCTGCTGGAAAAAGGCTAGGGGGGGTAACCTCGACCTTCGGCCGATGTTACCCCCTAGCCTTTTTCCGAGGGGACCCTTGGCCGAAGTCCTGGTGTGTGCCCTGCACACCCCAGGACTTCAATAGCTACATTCTGTTTCTTTTGTACTTTCTGTTTTGATTTACAGAAAATGGTAAAATGAAAAAAAAACTCATCCAGACCAGAAAGTCGTGTCTGACAGTTATTTCCTTGCTCCATCTATTGCGACTGCAAACCCTCCAGGATAAGGAGAAAAGGACCTGAAATGTCGTAAAATGGCATCTGAGGACCCCTAATTTTTCAAAAAAGCTTCAGCTTTTGGGGGACGCTGTCCCCCTAACCCCCTGCCGGGGGGCGCTGCCCCCTGGACCCCCGCTGGGGGCACAGCCCCCCAGACCCCCCATTCTGGGGGGCTGCCGCTGCCGCCCCCCAGACCCCCTGCATTTTCGGTGCCCTACCCCCCCCCCGTCGTAGACCTCTTTACCCCCCCCCTCTAAGGTACCCTACCTTGCCCATCCCTGGGAGCAACAGAAGGTTCCGGATGGCCAACAACCACAACAGGAGGAACAGCAACAGTAGGAGGCCTGGCCACCACTGCAGCTGAAGGAACAGCAGAAGTTACCCTATCGGCAGTAGGTGAAGCAGGATCACCCACAGGGGGCGAATCATTCACAATGGCAGGCTTTGCCGGAGGAACAGCCACTGCGGAAGACTCGGCCACTGCCGCAGCTGAAAGACCCAGAAGAACAAAGAACTCTCAAATGCAATGAGGAGGCTTTTCATCTCACGAAAACCCCGATACAATCCTCGCCACAACCCAAAGCCCATGCTGGGAATGGACTTGGTTTTGAGAAGGCCAACGCATTCGAAGTGAAAGTATTTGGAGCAACCATCGCAGAGCACCATCTTTCCCTTCACCAGAGTTTCCAAACTTGCAGTTCACCCGGCAGTATTCATCACTGACAGGCGACTGCAGTCTGGAACCGGAGGGCTCTTGAAGTCGGAGTTTCCATGACAATGGTTCAGAAAAGGGAAAAATTCGGAAATGGAAAAAGAAAGAAGGCAGCAGATTTTAAAACGAAGAAGAAAGGGAAGAATGGGGAATGGAGAGAAAACAGGACGATAGAGCCAAGAAAATAGAAAAGAAAAAAAGAAAATTAACCAAGAACAAACATAATTTGAGAGAAAAGCAGAAATAAAAACAAATCAAATCGAAAAATCGACAAAATCAGCGGAGCACGCACGGGTCCTTCTAAAACGCGGAAATCGCGGAATTTGCGGTCTGTGCCTGCAGCGCGAATCTGGACCTCAAAACCTCCAAACCAAGCTGCCTTAATGTAATCTGACCCAACAAGACAAGACAAGACAAGACAAGACAAGACAAGACAAGACAAGACAAGATGTAAGGTATGATGCCTTCTTTTCGGCAAAAACCCCCAAACCTAAAATTTACTCTCGACTAAAAAGACAAAACAATTGAAAAAAAAACACCTTTCACTCACTCACAAAAACCCAAGCGCAACACAAAATTACCTACCTACATGAAAGAAATACCTAACCACTATCTAGCCCAACTCAAACTTGAACCACACAGCAAAACATCAAAAAATGCAAACGGGACTGCTCCTTCACAAACAGTTCAAAGCTCCTCTTGCCCTGGAATCTAAGATAAGTTTAAGTTAGGCCTGCCACCTACCTGAAGACGAAAAAAAAAAATTAATGAAAGCGAAACAGAAATACTTAGCTTTGAATTTTCGCTAAATCCTTCATCATTTGCTCAGCGTCAGATCAATTATCTCCCGGGCTAGGCATCGTCATTAGGGCTGGGCGAATCTTGATTCGATTCGAGGATTCGATTCGAAAATTGCGAATCTTGCCAGATTCGATTCGAGAAGATGTGATTCGAAAAATATGGCAAGATTCGAACCAGGATTCGAGATTCGAGGTAAAGGATTCGATTCGAAATGATTCGATTCGGGATTTTGATATGATTCGAAAAATATTCGAATCGAATCTCGAATCTTTCAAAATTTCCAAATTGATCCACAGTCCTGTAGGCATGCCACAACATGGAACCAAATTGTGCTTACAAGTGTCACTGAGCAATGCCTTCAATAAAATTCACGTTTACTATCCTGTAGGACTGCATGAATTGCGATTCGATTCGAGGATTCGATTCGAAAATCGCGAATCTGGCCAGATTCGATTCGAAAAGATTCGATTCGAGACATGTGGTGGGATTCGAATCGAAATTGGAGATTAGAAGAAAAGGATTCGATTCGTGACGATTCGCTTCGAAATTGGACAACTGATTCGGATTCGATTCGAGATTCGAACCTCAGGGATTCGATTCGCAGGATTCGATTCGAAAGCCGATTCGCACAGCCCTAATCGTCATTCCATCAGCTCCTTCGTCATCCACTCAGTGTCATCTCATCTCCCGAGCTCGTCAGACATCCCTCACCACAGTTGTTCGTCCAAGTGTTCACCTTCACATTCGTCAATATTCTGAAATGGGAAAAAAGAAAGAGAAAAAAGGATGAAGGAAGGAAGCAAAGCAACCTCATTAGAGGCAACTTTTTTTTCAAAAGAAGAAAATAGAAAAGAAACGATGACATAAAGAAAATAGGTACTTGAAAGGAATAAAGATGCAACAAAGTGAACAAAATAAAATAAAGATGAGAACCTCCCCCTTTCAGTGCACTACAACGGGGGAATTGTTCGCCTTGTGTCAGTCACGCGGCGAGAGCGCTGTCCGGCAACTGCCGGTTAACAAGCGCAGGGAGTCACGGAAGCACCAGCGGCATTCGCCAGCAGTACGCACACTCCCTCTTCCCAGCTGCGTGAAAAAGGTTTTGCACTGACCACGCAGTGGGGGCCGCCAACATGGGCCGCCGTCTCCGGGCAGGTTCCCGGCTTAGGTCTGGGCATGGGTCCCCGACCCGTTCCCAGACCACATCTTTATCAACCCCATTGCAATGCCCCAGATCGGGTCCGATCTCGAATGAAAAAATATGAAATGAAAATATATAAAAATTATTAAAAATAAAATAAAAATAAAACAAAGACCAAAACTTTTAAAGGAAAGGTAAAAATAGATAAAAAAAAAAAAAAAAATCTCCAATAGCCCTCACTCCTAGGCAGCAGAAACTTTTCCCTTCCACTTCACGAGATATTGCTTCGCATGTTCCATCCACAAGTCTGATTCCTTCTCCCTCCCTATTCCCAGTCGCTCACGAACAAGCGCCCATTCCTGCTCTTTGTGAACACCCCTGTCCACATCCATCCACCCAGAAAAATGCCTCTCTTCAGTCATTGACTTGCACCACAGGAATATGTGGCACAAGTCTTCCGACTCTGCCCCACAGAGCCTGCATTCCTCCTTCCCATCTACCCAACGCAACCGTCTCGCAGTTTCTAGAGCACCCACCCTGGCCCGAAACAACAAGTCGCTGCCAAAAGAACCATCATATATTCCATCCCAACTCATTTGATCCTTTGCAGAATACCCAGTCAGTGAGCTTTTTTGTGACACTTCCCTTCTCCACCGATGCCACTGCTCCTGTTCAATCTCTCTCCTTTCTCTGCGTACACACTCCTTCTCGGATTCCAGATCCATGTACCTGCCCCACCCTAATGTGCCCTTCCACCTTTCAATTTGACGAATCCGTTTTTGCCATGATGTTCCACTACTCATTGCCTGCACATACATGAAAACCTTCTTCGCAAACCGGTCCCGATCCATGTATTGCAGCCTTGCCAAGTATCCAATCTTAGCTCTAGCTTCTCTGACCTCAAAACTTGCACATGCCCACTCTCCATCCAACCCAGCTTGAGCTACCAGCCTATTTCCTCCCATGGCCCTCAAGCCAACATCTCTCTGGACACTGTTCAAAAGGCCTTCGACCCCCGCTCCCAAACATAATACCTCCTGACCATATGTCAGAGCTGGTACCACAGCACCTTTCCACATCCATCTCATCATTTCTGGACGACACAATGCCCACTTTCCCATACTTTTCGTCATTCCACCTAACCTCCTTGCCTTTGCCCTAAGCCCTTGCTTGAAGGCTGCAAGATAATCCTCTGTGTCTGAAAGTTCCACACCCAGGTATTTGTAACATCCCACCCTCTCAATGTCCCAATCCCCAACAACCAGGCCACCTGTGCCCTCCCAATTCCCAGAGAAATTCACTACCTTTGTTTTTTCTTCGCTAAACAACCACCCCTTTTCTGCTCCAAATCTGAATGTCTCACTCATTAGCATCCTCATGTCAGCCTCCTTTTCACCCAGCCACACAATATCATCTGCCAGAAACAAACCAGAGAGTGTGAAGGGCTCGCCATGCCCCCCACTAGACCAATCCCATAACTTGAAACCGTACTGTCCCCCAAGTCTATCGATGCGTTCCTCCAACTCCCCCAACACCAAGATAAAGAGCAATGGTGACATTGGACAGCCCTGGCGAAGCCCTGACTTACATTCTACCCCACTGAGCACCATATCCCCCCAATGAAAATCATACGTACTACCACTGTACAAAGCCTGAATGAGTTCGACAAACATGTCACATACACCCACTGACCTTAACCTCCTCCAAATATCCTGCCACCTCACTCTGTCATATGCTCCCTTGATGTCAACAAACACAGCACTCAAGTCCCGTTTTTCAATTCGCGCACACTCAATCACTTGAGACATAATGAACAGATTATCACACAACTGTCTGCCCTTTCGAAATCCTTGCTGCATTTCACCCAAGCATCCTGCTGACTCCAGCCAGCATTCCAATCTCGCAGTCAGAATGCCAACGAACAACTTGTATTCCTGGCTGGTGACAGCAACAGGACGATAACTCCCAATAGACCCTTTATCTTTCCCACCTCCTTTATAGATCATCTTAACTCTGACTTTCTTCCGCTCATCTGGAACTCTCTGCCGCTGCAACAGCCAATCCCGTCGTCTGAATTCATGACGTCATCAATTTTGGCATTTTTGCATTGCCACCACTTTTTGCCATTTGGCGTGTTTGCCACCGCTTCGCAACTCTCTCTTGGGTTGCAATAGGGTTGGGTTTGGTCAGGTTAGGTTAGGTTAGGTCAGGTTAGGTTTGGTTAAGTTAGGTATTGAAATTTGGGTGTTGAAATTGGCATATTTTTTTTCCAATCCACTTCCGCGGACAGCAGCATCGCAACAGCCAATCACGTCGTTTCAAATTGAGACGTCATCAATTTTGGGATTTTTGCATTGCCACCGCTTTTTGCCATTTGGCATGTTTGCCACCGCTTCGCAACTCTTTCAGGTCACAACAGGGTTAGGTTAGGTCAGGTTAGGTCAGGTTAGGTTAGGTTAGGTTAGGTCAGGTTAGGTTTGGTTAAGGTAGGTTTTGAAATTTGGATGTTGAAATTGGCTGGAATTCCCAACAGCCAATCAAGACGCGCCTGCGGAAGTGGATTGGAAAAAAAAATATGCATGAAATTGGCTGGAATTCCCAACAGCCAATCAGAGACGCGCATGCGGAAATGGATTGGGAAAAAATGTGCGGGACGGAGTACCCCCGCCGGCGCGACCGAAGGACACAATGTCCAGAGTCATAAGATGTCATAAAATACCGATGCCGATGGCTTTTGCGCAACGATTTAGTGCACCAGATTTCCAGGCACCATGTCGAGTCAATTTTAAAACGGATGCGATGACTCATCATCATCATCATCATCAACCGCCATCTGAGCTGACAGCCATACGGCCGGTGGCTCGGCGAGGAGGGCCACTCTGGCTGAAAGCCATTACCTCAACCATTTTACCTCAACCTGTCGGCCATTGTCCGACTCTTAACACAAACATTAACATAACACTCAAACTTGTGACACACTCTCTGCCACCAAGTGCAGAAAACTTTGCTTATGTCTATCTTGTCTTATCTAACTATCTATATGTATCTAATTTGTTTTTTTTTTCTTTTTTTTTTTTTTAACATGCAGTCATGCACAAAAGGTTAAACGTTCGGGAAAAGTCAAAACTGCATCCGAGCCTGAAATGGACAAAAGAAATAAAACCTGGAACGACAAAAAAAACAAATTAAACCTGAAATGAAGAATAAATTAAGACCTGAAACGAAAGAAGATGAGATCTAAAAAAGCAGAATGGTTAACCTTCGAGTATATAGAACAGTCAAAGTTTCATAATCATGAAAATCGATACGAAAAGCATGAGGCAAATGAAGTGAACGTAAAAGTAAACGATGGGAATGAAATCCTGGGAATTTGTTAGATCAATGAATCAGCTTGAATGACAAAATGTGAGCAACAAACAATGCCTTAACATGAAACAGGTTCTTTTGAAACCAGGCCTTGGATGATGCTTTACCGGAATGGTAAAGCTCGCAATTGGTCAAAAAGGAAAAGAACCGAAAGACCCGTTTGGAACCAAAGAAGAAGAAGGCGTTTGGAACCAAGAGAGGATTGACAGGAAGCCCATATCTGCTTTGTTTTGTTGAGTTTGGAACCACCTCGAAGAATGTTTTTTCATGTCAGTGTTTCAATCTGGTCGTTGTCCTCAGAGATTTTCAAAGTGAACTTGAAGAACCGTGAATTATTGTGCATGATCAAGCCAAAGACTCAAGACTCAAGTTTGGTTTGAGGCTTCTTTTCCCCAAACCTTGGAAAGAAGAAACAAACGACAGAAATGATAAAAAGAAAAACAAAACAAAAATAACAACTTCCCTTCTACCCAAACAAAACAAAGAGAACAACTTCCCTTCTACCGAATCAGTCCATTCCAAGGGAACGATCCAGCCTCCTCCATTCCACCTGGTCAGTCCACACACTGCAGTGTTGCCACAAATCCTTCATCATTTGCTCAGCGTCAGATCAATCATCTTTTGGGCTAGGTATCGTCATTACACCTCCGTCATTCATTCAGTGTCATCTCCCGAGTTCGTCAGACATCCCTTACCACAGTTTGTCCAACTGTTCACCTTGACATTCGTCAATAATCTAAAACAGGAAAAAAAGAAAGATAAAATCAAAGGATGAAGGATGGAAGCAAAGCAACTGCAAAAGTGCAACTTTTAAAAAGAAGAAAAAAGAAAGGAAATAAAGATGACAAAGAAATACTAGAAAGAAATAAAGATGCAAAAAAGTGAATAAAATGAAATAAAGATGAGAACTTCCCCATTTCAGTACACTACAACGAGGGAATGGTTCGCCTGTGTCAAAGCCAAAAGATTTCACTTCAACAGTTCTGCTCCGTTTTGAAAAAAATTGGTGACTCCGGGATTTGAACCCACGACCTTCCGAGATGGTACAATCGAAAATTTCGACGGTACAATCCGGTACTATCGCGGTACAATCATTCTCGCCATATTTGGCCTTTCTGTGACGCAGGAGTTCCGAGATCTCAAAAATGGCAGCGTGAAGTTGGCTCGCCACAATATTTTGGCGTTATTTCCACCCCCGAGATGGTACAATCGAAAATTTCGACGGTACAATCCGGTACTATCGCGGTACAATCGTTCTAGCCGAAATTCGGTCAAATCCGCAACAAGTGGCGAGCCAACTTCACGCACGTTTTTAGGCCCTATCTTGTAGACAGGAAACCCAATCTTCTCTTTGGCAATAACACCTCGTAATTATTGAAAATCTCGCATTCGAGATTTAAAATATTGCGGTGTTTTTTTGTGCGGCGAATTTTGTTATGTTAAGCTTTTTTTTTGCCTTTCACAAAAACAGTTTTTCTTTGCTGCATTTTGTCGGTGCCATTCCGGCTACCCATCACGAATTACCGCGATAGTCCCACCCGACCTGGACGATCAATTTTTTGTCCAGCCTCGCGGGAATCCCATATTGTCAAGCATACCTCATCGGGTTCAGTTTGTGGCCCTCCCGCCATTTAACAACGATAGCGATTTGACGAAATATATCCAATGTCGGTTGTTTGCCGATATTGTCAGAGGTGCCAGGTCTCCAGACGACTCCAAGGCCCTCCAGGATGACTTATAATTGCATTGTGAAGTGGTGTTATGAGAACCAAATGAACATCAATGTTGAAAAGACATCTGTTGTGTCATTTCATCCACACATCCATTTTCATCCACACAAGAAATTTTTGTAAAATCCTCTGTCTTCACGCGTCCTAATGATACCAAGTACCTCGGTATTCATTTCAACTCTCTGCGGTTCGTTTGTACTTGGCAATTTGCAGTGTATTAGATTTTGCATTTTCGTTTTTCTTTTAGTTATCCGTTATTTTCTTCTTCTTTTTCTTTTTTTTGCACAATGAATTGGATTTTAACTTTAATATTTTCAATTTGTACACTCATAGAAAAAACAGGAGCTAATAAGGACCTTTAAGGGTTCTTGAGTTTGCAACACCAGGGGCCACCTCAAAGGTTCTTCATAGTACTCCCATTATGAGGGTATTTTAAAGATCTCTCAATTGGAGTGACTTCGGTCAACCCTCAATGTGGCTTTTTGGATCCCCAGGGTTTTTCTCCATCCATGGTGGCCTTATGGCCACTTTGCCAGTTCATTTATCGTCCCCAAGTGGTCCT
>JASGXE010014550.1:0-12289 GCA_030068105.1 Sinentomon sp. SZTP_YWyxl | reverse complement strand
TGTGGCAGGGTTTGTAAACTGGCGTCTCGTCATTATTCCAAAACCCTTCTCTCAGTTGTTGCATGTTGAAGAAAGAAAGATACTATCAAGTCATTGTCCCACCAGCACGTACCTATAGTCATGCAGGCATGAGTCTTTTATCACTTCTTTCACTTTCCTTTTTAGATGGAGATGCTTCTGAATCCTACAGTTTGGCTTGATGCTGCAACTCAGGTGTTCTACTCATTCGGCTTGGCGTTCGGTTCTCTGATCTCGTTCGGAAGCTACAACACTCCGAAGAACAACTGCACGCGTGACGTCATCATAATATCCATCTGCAACGCCTTGACTGCCATCTACGCCAGCATTGTCATCTTTACCGTTTTGGGATTCAAGGCGATGGCCAACTACGACAAATGTCTCGAACAGTATGTCTTTAAGCCAACTTAATTCAAACCGAAGTACATTGAAATTAAATTTGATAAATCATATTTAATTGCGTGAATCTCTGAAATGTCAGCGTGCGAAGCTCCTTAAAATTATCCCGCATGAAATGCAATTATTAGATTTGCATAAGTCATTTGATCTAATCACTCACAAAACAATATCAAGAAAAGATGTTCCACAACGCTGTCCTTTGGGACACCACACAAGTGGAGCCATGACAGAGAAAATGATAACTTAAGGCATAAGGTAAACCTTGCAAAATGCAGATCCGTTTAGCCGACAGATCCTTTGTGAATTTTTGCTTGTGTTGTACAGTTATAAAAACAATAATGTGCAAATAAATAGGTACCTGTAAATATTGGTTTATGAGTTGGTACATTATTGCCACAAATGGATGATGTGCCAGCAATTCTCACAAGAACAACAAACAACAACCCACAAACCAACAATGTGTTCACATTTATGGGTACATTAATGCTTCGGTGACTGTACCTGAAATACAATTTGGATTTGCACAAGTTTGACTCATTTGCAAAACAGATGAAGAAAAGAGGCCCCATAACGCTGCCCTTTGGGACACCACATCAGTGAAACCATGCACACAAGTAGTGCGTAATGCAATGGTATTCTCTTACCCTGTGTGAACCCCGAAGTTACTATGACCGCAAATGACTGGCTATGCATGCCGTTATTTTTTAATCGAATTGAATTGAACAAATCCTTTATTGACAGTAAAACAGGTAAAACGTTTACAAAAATACTCGAGGAGGTCAGGGCATCAAAAAGTAGGCGAACGAGATCTCCCTCGAAGAAGTGAATCTGATGGTAAGCAACAAAAAAAAGGTGAAATTTATTTAAGGAATGTGTAAGAGTGAGAGCGGGAGGGGGAGAGAGAGGAGAACTTTTCTTGATTTTCATTAACGATATTGCAGAAAATGTCACAAGTTCAATTCGCATGTTTGCTGATGACGTTGTGATCTACAGGGAAGTCCGCAGTCAAAACGATTCCACTTGGCTGGCGGCAGATCTTTCTAGTATAAGTAGTTGGTGCGACAGGTGGGACATGAAAATTAATGTAGGTAAATCCAAAGTCCTTCGCTTCGGTAGTCAAGAGAACCAGCACCCCTATTCCTTGGTGGAGTCCCCTTAGAAGCTGTTACGCATTTTAAATATCTCGGAGTTCTATTCACAAATGACCTTAGTTGGTCTCTCCATGTTAGTGATGTGGTAAAAAAGGCTTCTTCTACCCTGGGTTATATTATGCGGAATCTTAAAGGAGCTAACATTGAGGAAAAAAAGCGTGCATATGTTTCATTAGTTTTACCTGTTCTTGAATATGCTTCTGCCGTGTGGAATCCCTGGAAAGTTTCGGATATCCATGCAATTGAGAGTGTTCAGCGTCGAGCCGCCCGGGTCATTACAAACACCTACGATCGCCTTGCTAGCGTATCTGCTTTACTCTCGCAACTTGAACTTCCATCCTTGGCTAGTAGGCGTCGCGCCCATTGTCTAAACCTTTTTCGAGAGATTCTTATTGGTAAGGTCGATTTCCCTTTCCCTCCCTGCTACTCCCAGAAAGTTGTTCAGAGACGGACTGACAATGGGTTCAGTTTTAAAATTCCCTTCGCTAAGCGAAATGTTTATAAAAATTCTTTTTTCCCTTTGACAATATCATGCTGGAATAGCCTTCCACGCAGCTCACCACTCATAACGAGCATCGGTAATGTGTCTGAAACAGTTCCCGCATAGGATAATTTTTCTTTGTCCAGCTCCTGTCGCACCAATGCCACAGTTTGTTCATTCGTAATGTGATGTTTCGTCATGGCTTTGACAATTTTCTTCTCGTGACCTGCGTTTTTATTTTTTCTGATTTGTTTTACTCTTCTTTTACCCACGTCTTGACTAATGCTGCAAAGCTGCTTGTCGATCTTGGTAGGTAACACACAGCAACCAAATTCCTTGTTGTTGTAATTGTTGATTAATAATAATAATAATAATAAATAATAATAATAAATAATAATAATAATAAATAATAATAATAATAATATAAATAAAATAATAATATAATAATAATAATAATAATAATAATAATAATAATAAGAATAATAATAATAATAATAATAATAATAATAATAATAAAATAATAATAATAACAAAAAGGATTGACAATGTGGATTAACAATGTGTTTTCTGTTTTTCTATTATTGCCTTCTTTCCAGCAACAAGCTCAAGTTGTCTGGAGCGTTCCCAAGCAGTGCCCCGGGCGAGCATGAACTCGAAGGGAGCAACCTATCGATCTTCCTGGACAGCCAAAACGCGACCACCGACTTTATCAATTCGCTGAGCATCAGAAACTGCAGTCTGGAAGAGGAATTGGAACAGGTTGGATTTTTTGGTTGAACTTTACGATAAGTGTAGATGTGGATACGCGGACTTCGTGGATGGTTTCCGACACTTTTTGCCGGATATCAAGCAGTTGGTTGACAACAAGCAACAGGCGTTACTCTCTTTAAAATTAAATTTGAATTAAATTAAATTTTGGAGCGGAGTGTGTTTGGGAAACGATGTGCACCCACAGGGTGCAGAAAAGGCTACTTCGAACGCATGGCAGATATTCGTAACTGCCTGGCCACATCAGCCACTATGCGGATGGAAGAACAGACGCATGTGAATTGAAAATATTGACCATCATGTAAGGCTGGAATGAGAGCGGGATTGAAAGTGGCATACGGCTTGAAACACCAAGCAAACTGAAAAGCCAAGCAAGCCAACAAGCTGATCACGTTTTTCAACAAATTATTGTTGTGTATAGCGTACTGGAATTCACGGGAAATTTTCGGAAACGTTTGGGACAAGTGAGATTTTCTCAAGGCTTTTTATACTCGGTGACTAACGACCAAAAGAATATTCCACTTTCGCACTTTGGAGAAGCCGCTTCCAAGATGCTTAAGAGATGATAACTTGTTTCTGCCTTATCCGATTCTTCCAGGCTGCAGAAGGAACTGGCCTAACTTTCATAGTCTTCACTCAGGCAATTGTCGAGCTTCCTGGGGCCCCATTTTGGTCCGTCATTTTCTTCCTGATGTTACTGGCCCTTGGCCTTGGGTCTCAAATCGGCACAATGGAAGGAGTGATCTGTACCTTGTTCGACATGAACACGTTCAAAAGGGTCAGGAAAGAAGTTCTGACAGGTATGCTGGATCGACTTTTCTTCGTTTCGTGTGTTTTTGTTTTAATTTACTTGGTGTCCCGAGCACGCAACGTACAAAATCAGACACAGCTCTGGGCGTTGATCTGCTCGGCTGGATATCGTCATTGCATTTTCGGTTACTTCACCCGAAGCATGCTCTATTTCAGCTCCCGTTTTCATCAAGTTCCTTCGAAACAATCTGCGCTGCAATTTCTTTGCTTCTTTGAAATGTGTTGTATATTTTCGCACCTTTGACATGCCACTTCGAAACAATTGGATCGCAATTTCTTTACTTCTTTGAAATGCGTTGTGTTTTTACTCCTTTGAAATGCCCTTGCAAACAGTCTGCGCTGCAATTTCTTTCCCTCTTGAAAATGTGTTGTTTTTTATCTCCTTTGACATGACACTTAGAAATTATCGGCGCTGCAATTTCTTTGCATTTTTAAAATGCGTTGCTTTTTTGCACCATTGACGTGCCCCTTAGAAACAATCGGCGATGCAATTTCTGTGTTTCTTTGAGGACTTGTATTTTATCTCCTTTGACATGCCCCTTTGACACAATCGGCGCTGCAATTTCCTTGCATTTTTAAAATGCGTTGCATTTTGGCACCATTGACGTGCCCCTTAGAAACAATCGGCGCTGCAATTTCTGTGTTTCTTTGAGGACTTGTATTTTATCTCCTTTGACATGCCCCTTTGACACAATCGGCGCTGCAATTTCCTTGCATTTTTAAAATGCGTTGCATTTTGGCACCATTGACGTGCCCCTTAGAAACAATCGGCGCTGCAATTTCTGCGTTTCTTTGAGGACTTGTATTTATTATTATTATAATAACAAAAGGTTTAGACTGGCAACGAACAATTCATTGGCGAAGCCAGTAAAATTTGCAGCAAGAGCTTTGTCAAACATTAAAATGGGATAATTAAGATGCTAAGGACAATTATTTAAAACAGGCGAGGTTAAACAACATTAAAAGGTGACAGAAGAAGGAAGTACAAGCTGACTAAGAAACGGCGATTGGTAAAAGGGAACACAGCTCAAAAACAACTTGACGAATTCAGTTTGGACTTTGACAATGGAACCGAGCAGAGAAAAGCAACTGTGAAAGACATTGAAAAGATTTACTGAAAGAGTTGCCACTTCGTACACCGAAAATGAAAGGGTGCAAGTCCGCACATTCCGTCCACCAAGCAACACATTTAGGGGTGCAAACAGCATGTTTACACCCGAAAGGGAGCAACCGGGAGGACAAAAGCGCAAAATTACACCCCTCTCATTTTCAGTGTATGCAACTTGAGTGAAAATTCAATTGGGAGAACTCAAAACGGACATAAAATTAGACACCATGACTGGCACGAGAAACGACAGCAAGTGAGGTTTTAATTAAAGTAGTTTCACGTGATAGGGCGTTCCAATCGACAATTGTTTTTGGGAAAAAAGAATCAGCCAAAGCAGATGTCCTAATTAGAGGTAAGGCAAAGCAAAGCCCGTGATCTGTTCTTCGTTGGACAGGCTTAAGGGAATAATCTCTCGGAATGGCAGCATCTATATCACCAACAACAAATTTTTTGAATAGGTCAAGACAGTGGTTGCGACGCCGGCTCTCAAGGGTGTTCAAATTCAGCTCGCACAACATGGCAGTCACACTGGATAACCTGCCATAATTCATTGAAATAGCCCTGGCCGCGCGTCTTTGGACATTTTCAATTTGTTGAATGTCAATTCTCTTGGTAGGATTCCACACAGCACACGCATACTCAAGTATTGGTAAAACCATTGTTACATATGCAAGTTTCTTTTGGGCGGTCGGCGCAAATTTGAGACTTCTATTTATGTAACAAAGGGCTTTTGAGGCTTTTTTCGTGACAAATTGAATATGAGCTTTCCAAGACAGGTCATAACTTATGTTCACTCCCAAATATTTGAATGTTTTGGCAATTTCCAAAGCCATCCCATCAACTTGGTAAGGCGGGATATGAAATGCAGTAGGCTTCCCAAAGCGCATAACCTTCGTCTTGTTGGCATTTATTCTCATGTCGTTTCTCGCGCACCAGTCAGTGATGTTTTGCAGATCGGTTGACAGCACCCCAGGGTCGTTCTGCGAAACAATGGCTCTATAAATTACAATGTCATCGGCGAACAGACGAATTGAAGAGGACACGTTTTCTGCTATATCGTTAACATATATGAGAAAGAGTAAGGGTCCCAGAACACTCCCCTGAGGTACTCCCGAAGTGACTGGAGCGGATTGTGAGGAATCGCCCTCAACTGTAACATGCTGGAATCGGTTGCTTAAAAAACATTGAATTATTCTCGTGAAAAAAGGGGGAAAATTATTTGCAAGCAACTTGCGAATGAGAATCGAATGGGAGACACGGTCGAAGGCTTTTTCAAAATCTAGAAATATTGCATGGACGGGTGCTTTAGTTTCCAGTGAACGGGCAATGTCGTCTACAAATAAGACAAGCTGAGCTTCACACGACTTATTTCCCATAAATCCAAATTGGTTGCGGTGGAAAAAGTTCAGAGGGAGAAGTTTTGCTATAATGTAGTTGCAAAGTATGCGCTCGAACAACTTCGAAGCAATACAAGTTAAGGAAATGGGGCGATAACCTCAGGTCTGTCAAGTTGAGCTCCTTTCTTAGGAATAGGGATAACTTTAGCATGTTTCAAATCATGGGGAATATCACCCTCACAAATAATTTTATTGAATAAGGAGGCAAAGGCTGATGCCAAGGAGGGTGCGAGTTCCTTCATCAATTTTCCAGGGATCCCATCAGGGCCAGTTGATTTCTTTGGCTTAATGCTCTGTAAAAGTTTTAAAACACCACCAACAGTTACAAACAAGCTATGCTCACTATTTTATCTCCTTTGACATGCCCCTTTGACACAATCGGCGCTGCAATTTCTGCGTTTCCTTGAGGACTTGTATTTTATCTCCGTTAACATGCCGCTTTGAAACAATCGGCGCTGCAATTTCTTTGCATTTTTAAAAATGCGTTGTATTTTGGCACCATTGACGTGCCCCTTAGAAACAATCGGCGCTGCAATTTCTGTGTTTCTTTGAGGCCTTGCGTTTTCGCTCCTTTGAATTGCCCCTTTGACACAATCGGCGCAGCAATTTCTTTGCATTTTTAAAATGCGTTGCATTTTGGCACCATTGACGTGCCCCTTAGAAACAATCGGCGCTGCAATTTCTGTGTTTCTTTGAGGACTTGTGTTATCGCTCCATTGAATTGCCCCTTTGAAACAATCGGCGCTGCAATTTCTGTGTTTCTTTGAGGCCTTGTGTTTTCGCTCCTTTGAATTGCCCCTTTGACACAATCGGCGCAGCAATTTCTTTGCATTTCTAAAATGCGTTGCATTTTGGCACCATTGACGTGCCCCTTAGAAACAATCGGCGCTGCAATTTCTGTGTTTCTTTGAGGACTTGTGTTTTCGCTCCTTTGAATTGCCCCTTTGAAACAATCGGCGCTGCAATTTCTTTGCATTTTTTAAAATGCATTGCATTTTGGCACCATTGACGTGCCCCTTAGAAACAATCGGCGCTGCAATTTCTGTGTTTCTTTGAGGCCTTGTGTTTTCGCTCCTTTGAATTGCCCCTTTGACACAATCGGCGCAGCAATTTCTTTGCATTTTTTAAAATGCGTTGCATTTTGGCACCATTTACGTGCCCCTTAGAAACAATCGGCGCTGCAATTTCTGTGTTTCTTTGAGGACTTGTGTTTTCGCTCCTTTGACATGCCCCTTTGAAACAATCAGCGCTGCAATTTCTTTGCATTTTTTAAAATGCGTTGCATTTTGGCACCATTGACGTGCCCCTTAGAAACAACCGGCGCTGCAATTTCTGTGTTTCTTTGAGGCCTTGTGTTTTCGCTTCTTTGAATTGCCCCTTTGACACAATCGGCGCAGCAATTTCTTTGCATTTTTTAAAATGCGTTGCATTTTGGCACCATTGACGTGCCCCTTAAAAACAATCGGCGCTGCAATTTCTGTGTTTCTTTGAGGCCTTGTGTTTTCGCTTCTTTGAATTGCCCCTTTGACACAATCGGCGCAGCAATTTCTTTGCATTTTTAAAATGCGTTGCATTTTGGCACCATTGACGTGCCCCTTAGAAACAATCGGCGCTGCAATTTCTGTGTTTCTTTGAGGACTTGTGTTTTCGCTCCTTTGAATTGCCCCTTTGAAACAATCGGCGCTGCAATTTCTTTGCATTTTTAAAATGCGTTGCATTTTGGCACATTGACGTGCCCCTTAGAAACAATCGGAGCTGCAATTTCTGTGTTTCTTTGAGGACTTGTGTTTTCGCTCCTTTGAATTGCCCCTTTGAAACAATCGGCGCTGCAATTTCTTTGCATTTTTAAAATGCGTTGCATTTTGGCACATTGACGTGCCCCTTAGAAACAATCGTAGCTGCAATTTCTTTACATCTAAAAAATGTGTTGCATTTTGGCACCATTGGCGTGCCCCTTCGATGCAATCGGCGCTGCAATTTCTTTGTTTCTTTGAGGAATTGTGTTTTCGCTTCTTTGAATTGCCCCTAAGAAACAATCAACGTTGCAGTTTCTGTGTTTCTTTTTGTGGACTTGTGTTTGGCTCCACTGACATACCCCTTAGAAACAATCGGACTGCAATTTCTTTGCTTCTTTTACGTGTAAAACGTGTTGTACGTTTGCACCATTGACGTGTCCCTCAACAAACGGGGCTGCAATTTCTTTGTTCCTTCGAGGATTTGTATTTTCGCTCCTTTGACATGCCCCTTGGAAACAATCGGCGCTGCAATTTCTTTGCTTTCTTGACGTGTTGCAATTTGGACCATTGACATGCTCCATGCTCAGAAACAATCGTTCTTATTTGCCCCTTTGTTTCTTAGTTTTCCCAAATGTTCTCTTTTTCCACACGAGTTGTTTTCTTCTCGTTCTTATTTTCTATTTCTCCAATACGCAGCTGGAGTGTGTTTCATAAGTTTCCTGGCGGGCCTTGTTTTTGCGACGGGTTCAGGCGAGTACTGGGTGCAACTGTTTGATTCGTTCGCCAGCACCGACAGGCCTTGTTTTTATTGCTCTGCTCGAGACGATAACCTGTCATGTATATCTACGGACACGAAAGGTAAGGCGAAGCAGCTGCAGAGCATAGTGGCGGCGGAATTAATGTACTCACACATGTAAAAATAGCGACTGTTCAGATTTTAGCCAAACTCCATGCTGCAGAAAGTAAAGATCCCCACAAACAAGCGAGGTCAAAATCTGACACTAGAAGAAAGTCTTGTTGCAATCTGACGCTTTAATTTCTGCCGTCTGCATTTTGGAGCAAAAAGATAGAAAAAACGTTTCGGGGGCTACACTTGCATGGGACAAACACATGTATGCGTACATTAACTCCATGCTACATATGTTGAATGTAGGAGAATTTTAAAGTTCTGGCTGATACAGGGGCCATCTAAATTCAACAGGGCGTGATGCAACTCCACACCTCACACGATTGTCATGATGTTTTGCGGCTCATGTTGCCATTGATTCCAAATGGCGCCTGAGTTAAAAATGAACTCCCATGTGCGAAGAATTTTGGTAAGGATTGTGTATTTGTTGCCTAGGTTCATCGCTATGCTGTCTTTGGTTGACTGTGGACATCTCTCACGAGTTAAGTCTGCTAAGCTCGTCAAGCATTGCGTTTAGTACCTGCACATGCTGGTATATCAGATTTATTGTTGTCATCCGTGATTTGAGCTGGAAAACGATACAGACCACAAAATTTGTGAAATAATCCAATTTAATTTTACATTACTCGTATTTTTGTGAAACTTCAACACCATTGAGTTATTTTGGTGTGTGAAAAATTGTTTTAAACTAATTATTATTGATTCGGCAATGTCAACAAAGAATTATTTAATGTTTGCAATAGCCGTAGTTTTTTTTAACACGGGGATTTCTTAATCAGAATGCAGCTGGTGCAAAAATATTCTTTCTGGAAGTCCGCTGCAGAAATTAAAATCCATAAAATTTAACACCATTTCTATCACATGAATGGACACTCTGCCGTGTTCTCCGTTGCAAATCAATCTCAGGTTCAACAAAACAACCAATTCAAAGGATAGATTTGTGTTGAAAAATTTAATATCTATGCACCATAGATATTTCCATAGTTGCATTGAAAGATGCATCCGTCTGTTGAATTGGCCTTTGCGTTGAACCAGAGGGTGATTGACAATGGGGAATTTAACTCTTTTGCTATGTGACCGATGGCGATGTTCCTTTGTAATAAGAGCAACAGGCTGCATCACAAATTAGCAACCCCAACTAAAATAACGAAACAAATCGTCGCTAACATAAGACATCGTACTAATAATGTGCCCGTTTTCTTGGTTTTGCAGGAGACCTGATAAAAGATTTTTTCGGGTTTCTAATTTTTGGGACTGGCGGGATTCTGAGTAAGTCTCAGTTCTTATGTTTTGGACATCAGCGTCTAAAGCCTGTGCATGTTTAATGATCGTTCTTTTCGAATAGTGTTTTCAAGTAAAGATTGTCTTCGACGCTCCACACCCCACTTCCCATTTTTGGGCCCCCAGAACCAAAATCGACCCTTGGGAGTCTGTGAGGCCCTCGGGACAGTATGAGTCCTCCATCAGAACATATCTTTGAGGAACACATCCATTTGGAGTTGGGCCTGTTCGCCGTCGAACTGACAATGGATACGATATTCAGGGTTCCCACTTCCCACAACATTTTGGAATTTCATTTCCCTGACTTTTCCTTCACTTTTGCCGAACCATTTCCCTGATGTTTGCTGATCCATTTTTCTACCTTAGCAAAAAATGAAGTGTCGATGTCTAATGTCAAAAGTTGCCGCAAGCCTTATACGGACTGGGTCAGAGCCCCAGCGAAGTTCCAAAGGGGTGGGCCTTTGGCAGGGGGTCTGAGGACAGTCCGCCAGAAGCTGAAGAAATTTTGAAATTTGGGTGTTCATTTTGGCCACACAATTTGCTTCTCGATAATTTCAAGGCTCCCGGGATCTTTACGATCCCTGATTTCCCTGACTTTTTGCATATTTTTGAGCAATTCCCTGACATTCCCTGACTTTCCTTGACCTTCCCTGACTTTTCTTGACTGTGGGAACCCTGCATATTGAAATGCCGATTGTCAAGTTCAATAAATATTTCGAAAGCTATTTCTATCGTTCTGTCAATAAACTCTTGCCTTCTTCTCCCCACCTCCAGCCGAGTCTCCAGTGTAATTATGGCGGTTCAGCAAAAATTGGTTGGTGCAGTGTGGTCTCATCTCATTTCCCTTTATCCTGTTTAGACCTGTTCAAAGTGCCTTGATTTTTCGTTCTGGATCGGGGGACTGGGATACAACGGACTGAGGCAGAATGGGACTGAGGCAGAATTTTTTTGTTGGCCTCTGTCCCATTCTGCCTCAGTCCCATTCTGCCTCAGTCCCATTCTGCCCTTGTCCCATTCTGCCTCAGTCCCATTCTGCCTCAGTCCCATTCTGCCTCTGTCCCATTCTGCCTCTGTCCCATTCTGCCTCTGTCCCATTCTGCCTCAGTCCCATTCTGCCTCAGTCCCATTCTGCCTCTGTCCCATTCTGCCTCAGTCCCATTCTGCCTCTGTCCCATTCTGCCTCAGTCCCATTCTGCCTCAGTCCCATTCTGCCTCAGTCCCATTCTGCCTCTGTCCCATTCTGCCTCTGTCCCATTCTGCCTCAGTCCCATTCTGCCTAAGTCCCATTCTGCCTCAGTCCCATTCTGCCTCAGTCCCATTCTGCCTCAGTCCCATTCTGCCTCAGTCTCATTCTGCCTCAGTCCTATTCTGCCTCAGTCCTGTTCTGCCTCAGTCCCATTCTGCCTCAGTCCCATTCTGCCCCAGTCCCATTCTGCCTCAGTCCACTGAATTTGCGGAAAGGCTCTTTGGTGCTTTTCATCCTCAACCATTTATCCTCTGTGCGACTCAGACGAAACATCGAAGTCGGTTGTACTGAACAGTTGTCACCATTGCTCTGTGACAAACTTAAAGCAAACTAAACCGAACCTAACCTGACCTAACCCAACCTAACCTATCCTAAAACACGTATCCGAACCTATCCTACCCTACCCACATCGTCCTCATCTTCATATCCTAAAGCGTGCTGAAACTGGGCAGCAGTGGCGGTCATTACTTTTCGCCATTGAAATTCGAGTGGAGCAATGTCATGTCAATGAATGTCAAACCCACCTAACTCCATGCCCGCAACGAATGAAAAAATTCTGCCTCAGTCTCATTCTGCCCCAGTCCCATTCTGCCTCAGTCCCATTCTGCCTCAGTCCCATTCTGCCCCAGTCCCATTCTGCCTCAGTCCCATTCTGCCTCAGTCCCATTCTGCCTCAGTCCCATTCTGCCTCAGTCCCATTCTGCATCAATCCCATTCTGCCTCAGTCCCATTCTGCCTCAGTCCCATTCTGCCTC
The DNA here is from genome assembly GCA_030068105.1 of Sinentomon sp. SZTP_YWyxl. Lineage (NCBI taxonomy): Eukaryota > Metazoa > Arthropoda > Protura > Sinentomata > Sinentomidae > Sinentomon > Sinentomon sp. SZTP_YWyxl. Next base: position 232 of record JASGXE010014550.1, on the reverse strand, counting down.
AGTCCCATTCTGCCTCAGTCCCATTCTGCCTCTATCCCATTCTGCCTCAGTCCCATTCTGCCTCAGTCCCATTATGCCTCTGTCCCATTCTGCCTCAGTCCCATTCTGCCTCAGTCCCATTCTGCCTCTGTCCCATTCTGCCCCAGTCCCATTCTGCCTCAGTCCCATTCTGCCTCAGTCCCATTCTGCTTCAGTCCCATTCTGCCTCTGTCCCATTCTGCCTCTGTCCCAT
>JASGXE010014549.1:0-11836 GCA_030068105.1 Sinentomon sp. SZTP_YWyxl | reverse complement strand
CGAAGAAGGCGGGATAGGATGGCACGTCGGCAGAGAGGAAAGTTGTGCCCTAGAAGCAAAGTTTTGGAGGTTTCTTAATGGGAAGAAGCCTTAATTGCCAATTCTATATCTACAGGGTGAGTCACCACGAATGTAGGTTTTTTTCGATCGAAATTTCCGCGAAAACGGAAATATCTCCATAACCCCCCTTTATCCCCTTCAGGCATCCCCAAATGTGGCTTCATCGAACAGCAGGGGACTGAGGTCTCTGACCTTATCATCCGAGACACGAAGAACGCATGCTGCGAAAAAACGCCCCTCCAACCACTCTACCCCTCCCCGCAGAAAACCACCCCTAAAACGGAAGCCAAGGGGTGGATTTGATTCGGACCACTTTGGTGCCTTCAGAACAAGGAAATGAACAACTTTGTAATTTAAACCATAGACCTCCGAAGCACAGTTCCGGAGATAATGCGCAGCATAGAAAACACCCCTAACTACCCTCCCCCAAAAAGGGCATAGGGGTGGAAATTTGGAAGAACCCAATGGAACCAAATAAAGCGCAAAAGAACCAGGCTAAAAAAACTCCAGGGCTCCGCAGTTGCAGGAGCAGCCGTTTTCGCGGAAAATGCGATCGAAAAAAACCAACATTCGAGGTGACTCACCCTGTAGAGAGACATTAATGGAAAGAGAGGGGGAAGGGTGAGAGAGACAGAGGGGGAGAGCGTAAAGGCGAGGAAGGAGTGACGAGTCTTGAAAGGGCAAAGGGACAGAGGGAAATGTGTAAGTGGAATGCCAATATTTTTCGTTTCATTTTCTTCGCTGATATAGGTTTTCCCAAACTTGAGAGGCAAAAAAATAGCACAAAAGGAAAGGGAAGGAGCATAGAATGAGAAGAGGCCAATTTGCGGAATTGGCCGGCGACAGGGTGGTTTGGAAAGGTTATTTTTACCTTTTTGTTGATGGGTCAGAAATCAACCACATGATTTACGAGATTTATTTTTCTTTTGGATGCTTAAAGCTTTTCAGAAGCTCAAAGCATCAAGTTTTCATTAAAGCTTTTTAGGAATTTGAAGCTTAAGCTCTTCTTAAAGCTTTTCAGGAGCTTAAAGCTAAAAAGTAAAGCTTTTCAGAAGATTGAAGCTTTTCTTAAAGCTTTCCAGGAACTTTGAATAAGCTTTTCTGAAAGCTTTTGAGGAGCTTAAAGCTTTTCTTGAATAAGCTTTTCAGGAGCTTAAAGCTTGAGGGTTTTCTTAGAGCTCATCAGGAGCTTAATGCTCAAGGTTTTTCATAGAGCGTTTCAGGAGCTTAAAACTTAAGGTTTTTCCTAGAGCTTTTCAGAATTTAAGCTTTTTAAAGCTTTTCAGGATCTTAAAGCTTAAAGACCGTTGAATGGTCTCAGTAATAAGCCTAAAGAAATATTTAAGAAATTTTAATGGTTGGGTGCATGGTCTGGAAGTTTCCAATTCTTCGCGTCACTTTGTCGAGGTCATTCAGCGAGTCAGTCAGGAAAGTTCCCTTCAAAATTTCATGGCATCTGACTCGACAACCTTTCTCATTGTTGGAAACTTCTCACGGCGAGCAAATTGACGCCAATCGCATCCAAATAAAAATCACCACCTGCAGTGAAAGAGTTCTAAAAAAGGAATGGGGTCAGGGGAGCGCACAAATAGAAAAAAAGGAGACAATGGAAAGGATGCAGAAGATGATGGAAAAAGGAAAAACTGCGAAGATGGAAAAAGACAGGAAACGAGGGGGAAAACAGCGAAAGGCGAGAAGCGAATGACGGAATGATGAAAAGAAAGTGAACGAAAGAAAAATTTTTGCAGTCAATGAGAGATAGGAGAAGAAGTGATGAGAGATGAGAGAGAGAGGGAGAGAGAGAGAGTGAGAGAGAGAGAGAGAGAGTGAGAGTGAGAGAGAGAGAGAGAGAGACAAAGAGAGAAACAGAGACAAACAGAAAGAAAGAGACAGACAGAGAGAGAGACAGGGAGAGACAAAGAGAGAGTCGTACACTGAAAATAAAAAGGGTGTACTTTACTCTCAAAAGGGTGTTTTTATTTGTCCACCCAGCAGCACCAGTTTTGTTGTAAATTTACACCAGCGTCAAGTGTAAAAATACATCTTTAAATTTATTTGCCCTCCTGGGATTCGAACCCACGACTTCATTCAGTCGTGTCATTCAGTCATTCAGGAAATAAAAAGGGCGTAATTTTACTCTAAAATGGTGTTGGATATGAATGACACTGACCTCACACTAACCGCACCAAATCTTTTTTCCATTTAACAATCATTGCGCTGGTGTTATTTTACACCCCATGAACAACTGGGGTGTTAATTTACACTTTTCGCCTTGTAATACACCGAAAATGGTGTAAATTTAAGCTATCGTACGCATTGACTCCGTTACCACACCTTTTATGGTGTATTTATACACCCTTATTATGCTGAACTTGCATTTTACACTATTTTTGGTGAATTACACTGATTTATTTCCAGTGTAGAGAGAGAGGGAGGGAGGAGAGAGACAAACAAGAACAACAAAGCGACACGAAAAAGAAGGAAATAAAAAGAAATCCAAATACAAAAAGAAATCGAAAAGCCTTAAAGGCACAGAAGACGTTTGCCGGGTATGGAACCTCCCCTTGGCCATGCTGCAGGTATTTGGGGTAGTAAGGGTCTGAACGCAGTCGAAAGTCAACTGCGGGTGCAAACCCCCTTTCAGTTCCCTGGAACTCAGGCGACTGCTAGAGGCATCGAGTCGCAGACAACTCCGGCGTCGAAACAGGAAAAAGCAAAACAAATGAAAGAGATGAAATGAAAGAAACTGAAAAATAATGCACAAATGATGGAACGTGGGGGTTGCTAGAAGGAGGTGAGGTTGGTTGGGGATTGCAAAGAAAGTTGGCAATTTTTCAAAATCGTTTGATGAAAGGTTTGGGGGTGCGGGGAGAGGGGAGAGGGGCTGCGGAGGATGGAAGGGCAGGGTCAAACAACAGAGCAAAAGGAGAGTTAACGACACAGCAGATGAATGAATAAAATGAAAACACGGTGTATAATTTTCTATTGATCTCTGATAAATTAAAGGCAGAAACAAGAAAAATCGACCCTTACACGCCCTAGAACAGTCAAGCCAGCGCGTCTAGTTACTCTCTTGCTTTTCGTGATAGATCATTCTTGCCCACGCCCGCGCATTTTTATCTGTGCGATTCGGACCCAATCCCGATTTTTCGCTCTTTTAAAAAGAGAAAAGATTCTAACCTAATGCTACATAGCACAGCCTTTCCAACACTCAAAATAAAAAAGGCTTCAGTTTGGAACATTTCTTTGAAACACGCTAAGATGGAAGTGTTTCTTTCGTGTCATTTAGGGTACTTCGTCTGTTCTTGAATCACCAATTTCCCATCATAAATTTGGAACACCTGAACGATTTGGAACACTAAACGTGCTCCAAATCGAGCATGTGTTCCAAATTTTTGACAAGAAAAATAACGTAATTGGATTATTCGGCAATTTTAATTGGATTTTATTTGAATTGAATGGCTCATAATTCAACAGCGGAGAAAACTCACATTCTTAAGTTGACGTCACATTGGTGTTATCAGCGCCTCCTCTTCGAAATTCAGCCTGAAAATTGTACAAAAATGACAGTTAATTTTCTTTGGGTGTAAGTATTTTGTAATTACCTATTTTACACAGACTGAGGAGAGAAGGCCGGGCCAAAAAGTGTAGTGGAGGTGGAAATAATGCACTCGTACCTACATGTGTCTTTCCCATTTAACTGTTGCCTCTGAAACTTTTTTTCTTTCTTTTTCTTTTTATTCTTATGCAGGCGGTAGAAATTAAAGCGCCAGATTTCAACCAAGTATTCTAGAGGTGTCAGATTTTGACCTCGGTTGCACAAGAGGATCTTCAATAAGCACTGCAGCATGGATTTTTTGTCAAAACCCGAGCAGTGGCAATTTTTACATGTATAAGTGCAGAAATTCCCCCACCAATTTTCAATGGGAGAAAGAACAGGTACACATCTCGCTAAAACTCTCAGAACAACTACTTTGGCGCGAATTTTCGAATATATTCTCGCGGATTCCCATTCAATTTTTATACCTATTTGTACTAACAGAAATCGCGTGTTCGAACAGTTGCAAAACTTCTGTACAAAAGCAGGATTTTATGGAGACTTTTGTTTACCATTGTGGCGATTTTTCACACAAAAGGTTTTCTCTGGTCCCAGCAGGTTTTTTCTGGTCCTCACCGCGACACCATTTTGCCGTTCCACAACAGGTTTTCCCCGAACTGCAACACAGGTTTCATATACGATCCCCGTAACAGGTGTTTTTCGATCTAGAACAGGGTATCCCGATCCAAAACAGGGTTTCTCCAATCCAAAACAGGGTTTTTCTGATCGAAAACAGGTTTTCTCAAATCCATAACAGGTTTTCTCCGATTCACAATTGGGGTTTTCCGATCCAAAACAGGGTTTCTCCGATCGAAAGCAGGTTTTCTCCGATCACAAACAGGGTTTCTCCGATCCATGACAGGTTTTCTCCGTTCACGACAGGGTTTTTCCGATCCAAAAACATAGTTTCCGCCATCCAAAACATGTTTTCTCCGATCCAAAGCAGGTTTTGGTTTTTTCTCCGATCCACAACAGAGTTTCTTCAATCGAGAATGAGTTTTCTCCAGCTCAAAATAGGTTTTAAGCGATCGTCAACGGGTTTTTCCGATGTGCAACTGGGCTTCTCCTATCAGGTTTTCTCCAATCCTTTTTTCCTCGTCCAATTTTTGAATTCAGCAGATCGTTCAAAACCTCAGCCCATATCATCAGCTTATTTCCCCAACCAATATTTTTATCACCCGCCAATCGAATTCACCTCCTCATTCGAGAACGTCAGACCATTTAGGCCAATATCCGTGCGTTATTACACTTTCGTGGCCTGAATATCAAGCCATACATACGTTGTGCGAGGAAAAGGCCCTAAAATGTCTCCCGGAAAAGTTTGAAAACTATATTTTTCTTGGCCCTTTTTATCACAAAGAAAGAAAATATGGAGGATGGGTCGTTTGCCCATTTTTTCTCTTATTACAGCTCGTTTGTTTCTGTCTCAGGCATCCTTTGGTGGGACGGGACTCGGCAATGATGAGTTGAGGGGTTGGGTAGGGATGGGCGCTACAATGGTGCATGAGGTTGAGGGATGTTGGGTAGGGATGGGCGCTACAATGGTGCATGAGATTGACGGTATTGGGTAGGGACGGGACTCTACAATGGTGCATGATGTTGAGGGGTGGGTGGGAATGGGACACAATGGTGCATGAGTTTGAGGGGTTGGGTAGGTATGGGACTCTAAAAAGGTGCATAAGTTTGAGGGGTAGGGTGGGGATCGGACGCTACAATGGTGCATGAGTTTAAAGGGATGGGTAGGGACGGGGCGCAACAATTTAACGACTCGCTTTCATCGACTCTCTTTTTAACGACTCGCTTTTCATCGACTCTCTTTCGCCTCTCTTTACCTGTTTTGATTCGAAGAGCCCTTTTCAGCCGCGTCCCAGACAACCATGAATTCCCTACAGCCACGGTTCGGACCTACATCCGTCAGCGAGTGCTTACGCCAATCTTTTAGCTAGCGAAATGCGCTAACGCCTTCAATCATGTCACCTTGTCTTTCTCCTTTATCGCTTACAGAGCTCCGCTGTAGACAATTCACAGGGGCAAGTGAGGCCCGGTTAGTCTAACCCGGGGATTAAGTCCAGAAAATGAAACGGACAGCTGGATTTCTTTGCTTCGGAATAAAGAAAGGACTAAAAATCCGTCTCCTCGTCACGGAATTTCTGCTCGGTCGACAGAATTCCATCTGTGAGCCAGCGAAAGTGGCAGGTCGCCTCGCAGAGCCAGACGAACAATAAACTTTGCCCGGATCTGAATCTGTCGAGGCTCTGTCGGCCCTGCAGTCTCCGCTTTGTTCCGCAGAGCGGCGACGTGTCGGCCTTCCTGTCGCATTGTGTCGACGCCTGACTTCGATCGCTGCCCTTTCTAAAGGCATTAGTGGCCTTTGTCTACAATTGACCGCCTTTCTCTCCGCTTTCTCTGTCGTTTCGTCATCCCCGGAACAATTTAATCCCAATATTGCATGTCCGGTAACATCCCTGGCTAAAAGGGACCTCGCAACTCAGCTTCAGCAGCGCCAACCGGGTGGCGGCGGTAGAATATTGAACTAGTTTGTGGCCGTTCTCATTCTGCAGAATGGAAGACAGACGATGGAGGGAGTTTCGACTGAGCCCTTTCCTTTTGAAATGCTCCAAAAACCGGCTGAGGAAGATAAAAAAATAATCCCAGCCGCGAAATAATCATTCTTGGCTTTATCTGCGTGCAAGAGCGCACAACCTGCTTTTAAAAAAATCGCTCACCAAATGAACAAGGACCCAACAATCAAATAAGACACACGCAATGAGACCCAGATGGTTAATCGCAGACCATGATATGCCAATGCGAAAAAACAAAGTATGCAATGACGAGTGATGATTTTGCTGCACATTTATTTCAAAAGTGCGTCTCATAATCGCAGACCATGATGTGCCAATGCGCAGAACAAGTGTCCCACATGACTGATAATTTTGCTGCACATTTCGCAAAAAAGTGTGTTCTACCTAATGAATTTGTTGCTCATTTAAACAAAACTGTGTCTCGTAATGATGGATGATTTTATTGTACATTTCGTAAACAGTGTGTCCTGTATAATGAGTGATGACAATGTTGCACATTTTGCAAAGGGGAGTACCTAATGAGTTTGTTGCACATTTTTCAAAAAAGTGTGTCTCGTTATGATTTATGATTCTATTGCACATTTCGTAAAGTGTGTCCTGTAATGAGTGATGACAACGTTGCACATTTTTGCAAAGGGAAGTGATTTTGTTGCACATTTTTAAAAAGTGTCAACCGTCTCGTATTGATGATTTTGCTGCACATTTCGGTGTTGCACATTTTGCAAAAGAAAGTACGTAATGATTTTGTTGCACATTTTTCAAAAAAGTGTGTCTTATTATGGTTAATGATTTTGTTTCACATTTTTCAAGAATGTATAAGTCTTGCTATGATTAATAATTTTGTTGCACATTTCGTAAAAAGTGAATCCTTTAACGAGTTTTGACAATGTTGCACAATTTGCAAAGGGGAGTACAAAAATGATTCTGCAAAATTAGGCACGTCTTGCAATGAATCTCATATCTTCTAGCTACTTTTGTAACCGTGTGCCGCAATGTGTTCCGTTTTGTTGCACATTTTTTGGTATGATAAGTGTTTAACATAAATGTTTGTCAGTCGTTCAAAATTTAGCTCCAGTCTTTCTTGTGTGGATCCTCAAATACCTACTGGTCCATTCCTGATACTGCTCATTTAAGGCAAATTAGGCCCGACTCTAAGCCCTCCCACACTCTCTGCCTGCCCTCCTCTGGAAACGTGTGTCACTTGAGTGTGTTTTTCTCTGAAACTGCTCTGGCGGAACAAGCATAATAGCATCGCAGCCATTGATCTTCAAGAAAATGGATGAATAACAGAAGCGAAAGAAGCGTGGTTCTGTAAGGCACAATGCGTTTGCTTCATTTTAGGCAGTCTTGACGCCGTCTCCCGGAGCTGGCCGCTGGAGAGAAGCTCTTTGATGCCGAAGGTTGAAGTGATGGACCCACATCACTCATGCCTTACAAATAGCAGCGTCCAGTAGCGCAAGTGGATGCCACGCTCTCTCTCGCGCTGCAGTGCACCCAGTTGCGCTTCCATGCACTGTTGTTCAATGGTCGCAGCATATTTTCAGTTCGTTCGCCAACCATTGCAACGACCTGCGGCCCGTTCTCCAAAGCAAGGTCGCCATGTATCCCTCACTCCCCCTCTCCTCTCTCCCTGGCAGTTGACCCCCTTCGTCCGCTTGTAATAGGCCCGCAGTTTAGCCCCGCAAATATCCACTGCATTTCCTTCCGCCGTATGACGCAATGATGAGACATCACACGGGATATGGCCACTCGCATAAAAAGCAAAGTCGAGCGAAAAAGTAATTTGTCCGGAGCTGGTCCCAAGACAGCGGCTTATACATCGTCAGACGAATAGTTTCGGACTTGGGACAAATTCCAAAGGTCAGCTCAATGACACAGGGGCAATCCGTCTAATTTCGGCAGGGCCTGATTCAGTTTCACGCCTTACACGAACGGCGCGCGTTGCCATTGGTTCTGAATGGCGCCTTTGTATGCAATGGACTCCCATGTTCGGAGTGTTTTGGCGAACCGTGTAGAGCTAACTGCCTACTTTGTTGTGTTGTCTTCATTTCGGCCATCAAACGCTGCTGTTGCCGTGATGTGTTATTTGCCAGTCATTCTCAATTACGGCCCTCATTGCTTTTCTGGCCTTCAGCAGCACACGACTGCTGAGGGTCTCAATCAACGCAATCAAGCCTTTTCCCAAAGCTTCTAAAGACAAACGTCCTGCGATATGTGACACCAATGGAGAAAGCAGGCCTTTGGCGGGCCATCTCTAAGAAACGGAGGTGGGGTTTGATGGGGTGGAGTTTAAGGGGGTGGGGTTTGAGGTGGGTGTGGTTTGATGTCGGTGGGGTTGAGAGAGTGGGGTTTGAGGGAGTGGGTTGAGGGGGTGGTTATGACGGGGTGGGTTTGAGGAGGTGGGGTTTGAACTCATTTTGTAACCCGTCAAAAGCACCCGACGGGAATTTAATAAAACCCCTCATAAAGGGACCCGACGGGAATTTAGTGAACCCGGCCCTCACAGGTTGCTGACGTATTTATAAACCTCGAATTCGAATATAGGAACTCTTCACAGGCACCTCACGGGAATTTAGTGAAACCCTCATGGGCACCCCACGGGAATTTAGTGGACCCCTCATGGGCACCCCACGGGAATTTAGTGGACCCCTCATAGGGACCCCACGGAAATTTCATGAACCCCTCATGGGCACCCCACGGGAATTTAGTGAACCCCTCATGGGCACCCCACGGGAATTTAGTGAACACCTTATGGGCACCCGACGGGAATTTAGTGAAACCCTCATGGGCACCCCACGGGAATTTAGTGGACCCCTCATGGGCACCCCACGGGAATTTAGTGGACCCCTCATGGGCACCCCACGGGAATTTAGTGAAACCCTCATGGGCACCCCACGGGAATTTAGTGGACCCCTCATGGGCACCCCACGGGAATTTAGTGGACCCCTGAAAGAGGCACCCAACGGGAAGTTAATGAATCCAACATGGAAGCACCAAAATGGACACATTTTTTTAGAGGACCTTCGGTGCCCAATCTCAAAAAATGGGAGGTTGAAGTCCGATCAATTAATTATTCTGCACCATCTTTGAGAATCACCCTGTATACACAGTATATATGTACACAGTATATATATACACAGTATATACACAGTATATACACAGTACATACTGTATATACACAGTATATGCACAGTATATACACAGTATATACACAGTATATATATACACAGTATATATATGTATATACAGTGTTTCCCAAAAGTCACTTGACAACCCCTGCTATGTTTTCAATCTTCTCTTGTGGGCCTATTTCTGCAGATTTCAGGTTCAGATTGGGGAGGCTGCCTGCTGCAGGTGTTATCCATTCGAATTGGAATAAAAATTCCACTCAAAGCTTCCAGAATTGCTTCAAAACTGCAATGCACTTTTCTGGGGTTGTCAAGTGACTTTTGGGAAACCCTTAATATCCCCATTCCGAACAAAATACCCCATCACAAGTCTACCAATTTCGCAAGGCCATATTATACTGGCAATTCAATTGAATTGGGTTGGTTTTCGACTTACTTTACAAAGTCAATCGTATCGGTTTAAGCCATGGGTCGTAGAACGAACTCGAAGTTGCGATCGACATGAAAGAACGGTGAAGTGTTGAGAGCAGAAAGAAGGGGCCCCCGGAAAGCCAGTTTACAAATCCTGCCGCGACTTTAGATGGCAGTCCGGGGCCCCCACCGAGCGTTGTTTTTCCGAGAGGGGACAGCAGGGTTAGGTCAGGTTCAGATAGCTTTTGGAAAGAAAAAAATACATTTTTTCTTGCGAGTACGAGTTAAGATTTTTTTCTTGTGAGTTCAGAGCCCCAATCGAGCATTCTTGCACAAAATGCTCTCTGCCAACTGAAGTCGCGGCAGGGTTTGTAAAAACGCCCTCCGGAGCGGCCGCCGATGCAACTAATAATATGACTTTGGTGCCTCTCCAAAAAAACCTTCTCAGTGTGTCTCGTAAGTTTCCAAACCTCGAGGATAGCTGCGTCCTGACGCAATTCACGACTCTCTCTCCTTCGATGACTTCGGGAGGTGCTACCAAAAAAACATGGGGTCCTACACTGTAAAATTCGAAAACATTTTTAAGACACCAAATATTTACTGCAAACCAAGTTGTAGAACAACAAGAAAATGACAAAAAACACGAAATGACAACACACATGGCGAGAGTTATTGAATTGAATTTGTATATTTTAGGAGTCACCTCCTTTCAATATTTACAACACAAAGATAGTCAATTTTGCAGCAAATAAACAATCACAAAATGGAAGAACACATTTGCGACCAGGATAATGCATATACCGTACGTTTTTTTTTAAACACGTCAGGCGTCCGTCCTGTCGTTTTTGTGGATTCCTGAAAATTGCAAGTTGCGGAAGAAAACCTGAGCAACGCCACAGGGTGTCGCGCTTTTATTTTGCTGGTTGGTTGGCGAAGTTGCATGGGACGGTAGTTTTGCGAGTAGTGTCAGGGCTTGTTCAGCTCTGTGGAAATTTCTGCTCGTGGCAAAGACGCTAGTTTGTAAAATTTTAACAATTTCTTTCCAATTTCACCAAATTTTACCAAAATTAGGGTTTCTTAAAAAACTAGGCTGCCAAAAAAAGATAGTCACCAAAATTTTTGCAAAATTTTAAATTTTACCAAAATTTACAATTTCACCAGGAAATAAATAAAACCAAACTTTTACCTCCCTGGTTCGTCATCTTCACACCCGCTTCGCGCCCAAGAAGGTCAGGGTGCTGACCGCCCTGGATCCACATCTACAGATCTTCTGAACATCGTTCGGTCAACTTCTGTTCTCACCGGCCTTGAACAGGAGATCGTTATTCAAATTGGCCGCAATGACATTTATCAGGGTCTGTCTCACAAGTCCCTCACAAGCAACATCATTGCCCTGTTCGAGCTGTGTCGTGCAAAGTGCCCGGGTGCAGTGCTTCATTTCTCTGGAATCATCTGCAAGGGAGGGATTCCAGCAAGTGTTTTCCGCAATGCCAACGACCACCTGCGTGCGCTGTGTTTGGAAAACGAAGTTGCGTTTTTTGACAGCAACGTTCGTATGGCCCCGCGATTCATGGGTGCTGACAATTCGCATCTGAGCAGGGCTGGAATTACGAGACTGGCTCAACTCATCATCCGCAGCCTTGAGTCCTTCCCGCCATCAGCATCACATGGAAAGCAGTCATCCACCAGACGTTCACGTGCCAACAGTGGACCGTCAACCTACCCAGTTGGATATCTCCCTGTGGACTTATGAAATCAATTCCGGGTGAGCTCTGATTTCCAAGGACCATTTCTACCTGTTGCCGGTCACCTCGCAGACCGCATGAACTTCCAATTCTTTGTAAATTTTTCACTCACCCTTCCTGCTCTCCTTTCGTTGTCAAATCACTTTCACCTTTTCCATTATCGCTTGGTTATCGCCCATACTTACACTGCATTCCTCATCATCAAGTTCTTCACCTTCGCCAACACCACTCATCAGACACCTGACCCTTTATTGCGATTCTTCACCCACCTGCCACAATTATTTCAATTGTCATTTGGTTTTGACCTTCTTT